>JAFEUB010001594.1:675000-684598 GCA_024529925.1 Ophthalmolycus amberensis | reverse complement strand
AACATCTCTGGGTTCTGTTATTCGCTCGCATGACTTCTCCTACCATTGTTATGCTGACGACACCGAGCAGGTCTTGTCATTTCCCTCCGGTGACACTCAAGTGGAGGCATTGCTGCGTGCTTGGCTGACATCTCGAAGTGGATGACGACACACCACCTCAAGCTCAACCTGGACAAAAACGAGCTACTGTTCTCCCGGGGAAGGGTTGCCCGCGACCGAGACCTGTCTATCACCATTGAGGATACCGTGGTGACGCCAACTCGGACTGTGAGGAACCTGGGTGTGAGCCTGGATGACCAACTGTTCGTTCTCAGCAAACATTGCATCGGTTACACGCTCCTGCAGATTCCTGCTCTACAGCATCAGGAGGATTCAGTTCCTCACTGATGAGATGGGCGCAGGTGCTCATCCAGGCTCTTGTCATCTCTCGCCTGGACTACTGCAACTCACTACTTGCCAGAGCCCGGCGTGCGTCGGCATCAGACCTCTGGAGCTTGTCCAGAAACCTGCAGCTCGCCTGGTGTTCAATCGCCCCAAGTTCTCCCACAACTTGCCTTCTCCGTTCTCTACACTGGCTCCCTGTAAGAGCCCGCATCCAGGTTAAGACTCTGGTGCTAGCCTACAGGGCAGTGAAAGGAAACAGCTCCTTCCTATCTCCAGGCCGTGGTCAAGCCCTACACCCACCCGACCGACCTCTTCACTCTGCTGCCTCAGGGTGATCGGTTGCCCCGTCGCTCAGAGGTCCCTGCGGCCGATCGACCGGTCACGGCTGTTTTCTGTCCTGGCCCCACAGTGGTGGAATGAACTCCCCACTGACGTCAGGACAGCAGAGTCGCTGCCCATCTTTCATCAGGCTGAAGACTCACCTCTTCAAGAAGTACTACCCTGAGCCTTCTACTCACCACTTATTGTATTCATACTAGTTTGTTGCACTTATTGTATTCGTATTAGTTTGTTGCACTTATTGTACTCGTATTAGAGAGGGGTCGGCTCAATCTTTCTTGTCCGCTTCAGGGTTCTTAAAGTGAACAAGTCCTGGAGGGACGGCAGATTGCAGCCGATCACCCTCTCAGCAGAGCGAATGATGCGCTGCAGTCTACCCTTGTCCTTGGCTGCAGCGTACCAGACCGTGATGGAGGAGCAGAGGATGGACTCAATGATGGCTCTGTAGAAATTAACCATAATTGTCTTTGGCAGGTTGAATTTCTTCAGCTGCCTCAGGAAGTACATCCTCTGCTGAGCCTTCTTGGTGATGGAGCTGATGTTCTCCCACTTGAGGTCCTGGGATATGATGGAGCTCAGGAAGCAGAAGGACTCGACAGCGTCGACGGGGGGCCACACAGATGATGGGGGCAGGTGGGACTACTACGTTCTTCCTGAAATCCACAACCATCTCCACTGTCTTTAGAGCGTTGATTCAGTTGATTCTGATTAGTTTGTTTCTGTACTTCTGCTCTGGTTGATGCTCTTAGATGCTTGTTTAAAGGAGATGCACTTATGACTTCTGTGACGAGTAGTTCACTTGAATACCGATGTTGGAATACACTTATTGTAAGTCTCGTTGGATAAAAGCGTCTGCTAAATGACTGTAATGTAATGTTTGCCGTTCCCTGCTGATCACAACAGCCTGAGCCCAGTCCTGCTTTCCCTTTCTGGGTTCTCCAACGGTTCATCAGAACTTCCTTGAGGCGAACTGAAAGTCCTTCCCCACACTCTCCCCAAACCCTCCCACACCTGGGTTTTTGCTTTGGCAGCCCCCACAGCTGCAGCCCTTGTGGCCAACTGGTTGGTACCCGTCTGCATTTTCTAAAGACCCCTGAGGCCCGAAAGGCCTCCTTCTTCACCTTGACGACCTCCTTCACCACTGGTGTCCACCAGCAGGTTCATAAGTTGCCTTAGACGGGCACCAATGACCTTCTCACTGCAGCTCCTAGCAGTCGCTTTCACAGAGGAGGCTTTAAATATGGTCCACGTGGTGATACAAATGAGGGAAAACAGGGAGGGATGACTAAGCTCTAGAACTTTAGGATCTCGTTGAGTTTTAAACCCCTCAGTGGGTCCTTATGACACATAAAGCACCTGGCTGCAGTCTCACCTGTCCAGGTCCAGCTGCGGCAGGGGTGGCTGCAGCAGCTGCGTTGTGCTGCGCCTGAGCTGCCGCTTGCTGGGCCTGCTGCTGCAAGGCTGCACGGGCCTGCTTTCACACACAAACACAAGGCAAAGCATGCAAGCAGAGGAAAGGTTTGGGGTTTAAGCAAGACTACTGGACCCTGGTTTATCAGCTGCAGTGAGTAAAGGATGAATGATTTATAATAAGCAGCATATAAGAGGATAGGAAGAAGACGAATAGTCGTTCTGACTCAGTCTCACCTGGAAGGCCTGGACCTTGAGCTGGTGCTGCTGCTGACTGAGCGAGTTGATGGGGACGTGCTGAGCGGACGTCATCTGTCCGGCAAGAGACGGCGGCACCATGCCAGGCTGCTGCTGCTGAGGGTGTGGAGGCATCTGACCCGGCTGAGGCTGAGCCTGAGCCTGGGCCTGGACCTGCTGCTGCTGCTGAACCATGTGCTGGATGGATTGGGCCTGGGCCTGAGCTTGGGCCTGAGCCTGAGCTTGGGCCTGAGCTTGGGCCTGAGCTTGAGCCTGTGCTTGGGCCTGAGCTTGAGCCTGAGCTTGAGCCTGGGCTTGAGCCTGGGCTTGAGCCTGGGCTTGAGCCTGAGCGTGCTGCTGCTGGAGTTGCAGCTGCACCATCTGCTGCTGCTGAATCCTGGTCTGGTGCATCTGCACACAGTGTGTGAAGCAAAGGTGTCAGGTGATATAAAACTAGTACCAACTTAACAGTGAAGCGAAGATAATGTGAAGATAATCACATGTTAAGATGTTCAGCACCCATTGAGGTGTCACCGTATAATGCTTCATACCTGGTTCTGCTGCTGCTGGTTCTGGGCCTGCTGCTGCTGCTGCTGGTTCTGGTGCTGAAGTTGCTGGTTCTGGTGGTGCTGCTGTTGCTGCTGCTGTTGCTGCTGCTGCTGCTGCTGCTGCTGCATCTGCTGCACCCTCAGCTGCTGCTGCTGCTGCACCTGGAACTGCTGCTGGATGGCGTTCTGCTGCTGCTGCTGCTGCTGCTGCTGCATGGCGTTCTGCTGCTGGGCCTGCTGGGCCTGCTGGGCCTGCTGGGCCTGCTGGAACTGCTGGAACTGGATGGACTGCTGCTGCTGTTGCTGCGCCTGCACCAGCTGCTGCATCGGCATCTGTCCCGGAACCCCAACTGCAGAGGGAGCAAGAGGCAGATGAAGGACAAGACCTGGTCCACGGCTGGGGAACCAGTGTGAGGAGAGGTGTGGAGTCTCAAACACAACGTGCCAAAGCGGAGACCGAAAGGTAAGAACAGTTTAGAGGCTTCCAGCCGACCACCACAACAAGGAAACGCACTCACTGGCTTGTGGGTTTCCAGCCACCCCTGCCATGGCATGCTGGCCTATCTGCATCTGCCCCATGGCCCCCATGCCACCCACTGGAGCACCGGTGGGCCGGGGCCCATGCCAATGACGCCGGGGCCCCCTCCGACCCCTGTCAGGTTAGTCAGGGCATTCATGGGATCTAACAGAAAGGTAGACAAGAGATCATGTTACGCAGCTCCGACATGCACGGCAGAAACCATGAACACCGTGAGTCTGGTAGCGACAGAACCAGCAGAGGACAGAACCCAGCAAAGAGAAAGAGACCCGAACCCAGACAGAAACTACGTCCACTCACCTGGACCTCCGAGTGTCTTCTTGTCTGTCAACAAGAGAGCAGTTATGAGTAAGAACGCAGTCTGATTCCTTTGTGACATCAATAACTCTTTATTAGTGCGTTAACCCTCTGAACCCCAACACTACACTGTTCATCACCCACAAGCTGGAATAACGCATCTCTCCGATGGCCTTGAACACATCATGTGTCGCAAAAGCTTCTGTGAGAAAAATCTGCTTAAATTTGTGATATTTCATCAAAAACATTTTATTCTTCATGTTCTCATTAAAGTCTCTCCTCTAATAAAGAGTTCACTAAGAACATTACAGCGTGAGCTCCTCAGTGAAACTATGACGTCATGATTGATTCATCGGAGACCAACAGTCATGTGACTACAAGGAGGAGACTCTGACTGAACTACAGGAACACAGAGGAGAGAGGAGAGAGGAGAGGAAGGGAGAGGAGAGAGGAAAGGGAGAGAGGGGAGAGGAAGGGAGAGAGGAGAGGAGCGAGGAAGAGAGGAAGGGAGAGGAGAGAGGAAGGGAGAGGAGGAGAGAGAGGAGGAGAGAGAGAGAGGAGAGAGAGGAGAGGAGAGAGGAAGGGAGAGAGGAGAGGAAGGAGAGAGGGGAGAGGAGAGGAGAGGAGAGGAGGAAGAGAGGAAGGGACAGAGGAGAGGAAGAGAGGAGAGGAGAGAGGAGAGGAGAAGGGAGAGGAGAGAGGAGAAGGAGATGAGAGAGAGAGAGGAAGAGATGAGAGGAGAGAGCGGAGAGAGAGGAAGAGGAGAGAGAGGAAGAGAGAGGAGAGAGGAGAGGAGGAGAGAGAAGGAGAGAGGAGAGAAGAGAGGAGAGAGGAGAGGAGAGGAAGGGAGAGAGGAAGGAGAAGGGAGAGGAGAGAGGAAGGGAGAGAGGAGAGGAGGGAAGAGAGGAAGGGAGAGAGGAGAGGAAGAGAGGAGAGGAGAGGGAGAGAGGAAGGAGAGGAGGAAGAGGAGAGGAGAGAGGAAGAGAGAGAGAGAGAGAGAGGAGAGAGGAAGAGAGGAAGGGAGAGAGGAGAGGAAGAGAGAGAGGAGAAGGGAGAGAGGAGAGGAGAGGAGAGAGGAGAGAGGAGAGAGAGAGAGGAGAGGAGAGAGGAGAGAGAGAGAGAGAGAGAGAGGAGAGGAAGGAGGAAGATGAGAGAGAGGAGAGAAGGAGAGAGGAGAGGAAGAGAGAGGAGAGGAGAGGAAGAGAGGAGAGGAGGAGAGGAAAGGAGAGAGGAGAGGAAAGGAGAGAGGAGAGGCTGAATCATGTGAATAGTTTAATATAAATAACACGTAGAGACTCCATTTATTTGAACATTAGTAACTCTTGTTGGATATTTAGTCTATTGTTTTCCAATTTTTGTAAACGAAATGATCAAAGATATTCATCTTTTTAATGACTCATGTCATAACTGTTGTTCTGCACTAAAGACATGTTCTAGTTCTACTTCTAGTCATCATGGTTGTTTCATAGAGGAGCAGGACTTTTATTCTGAAAATCAAGACCAGAGAGAGTAAAACTGAGCAGTTTGTGGTTCAGAGAGTAAAACTTAACGGATGTCTCTGAAGTGGATGATCAGCCTCGCCACCAGAGAAAGATATTCCTCCTGAGGAGAAGAGATCCGTTACGACACGTGGAGACCCGGTGAACACATCTGTATCTCCGTGTCTCCTCATACTCACTCTGGATTTGGCTTTGACGTAAACGTGGTTCTCCATGTCGTTGCTGGACTTGTGTGTGCGGTTCCTGCCTTCCTCATCGCCTCTTTACACTGAGAGAACACACGAGCAACACGCTGACCAACGCTTCAGCAAACAGTCACTCTGCACACTCACAACACACGACCTGTACCTCACTCTGCATCTTTGTTCTCCTGTTATTCTGTATATTAAGAATATCTTTAGGTTATAAAACACTGCTATTGATCGAGTGAGTTGTTTCCTAACACATATTCCAGTCATTAGCTTCTAAAGTGTGTGTTTTTAAGACTCTTTGTGAAAACAATCAGTTTAAATATTTATATTTGGGATCTGAGATTTATAAGCCAAACAAATAATCATGAAAACAAACGGCTGATTAATTGATAATGAAAATAAAGTTGCAATTCTAATGCCATATATATATATATACATATCTATATACAAATATATATATATAATATAACGTGTTCATCATATGTATATGAAGTAACATCACGTAGTATGTTTGACGTCATGAGAAACATTAACTCATCTGTAACATAAAGAGTTAAACTCTCTGAATGAACCAATTTATCGTTAGCAGCTAAAATGCTAATAATAAAACAGTTATAAGAATGACTTTGTTAATTATGTTCAGGCCGGATTAATAACTGACTCAAACCCTCGGACCTATCAGTTCTCCGTGTTTGTAGACTTCGTCTTTTTCACGAGTTTGTTTTAATTTAACGATTTTTTAAAGCACGGTTTGGACGTGACGTGCTTTCCTGTGGATCTAACGTTAGCTTAGCTCCTTAGGCTAACGTTAGCCTAGCTTAGCTCCTTGAGCTAACTCATCAGAAACAGTTAACAGTGATTTTTTTAGTCAAAAACAAAACACAGGAAAATAATATCTCACATCTGCGCGACGACTTTCTGTCTGAACTGCGGGCTCCTCCAGTCGCTGTCCGGTCCGGGGACCTCCATCACAGAAACAGTTTATTTATTATTTATGAGCTTTTTACTTGAAGAGTTTAATGTTTTCTCTGCTCTTCCTACTTCCGGTCTCAGCAAAATGGCGGCCGCTGTGTTTTCTGATAAAACTCGGTACCGCCGCGTGCTGGACGGAAGTAGTACTGACACTAGTCACTGGTACTAGAAAGTACCAGTGGCGGGCCGTCAGGGCCTGCAAGGCCTTCTCTGCTGGTCTAGACAGAATCACAAAGTTATAGCTATTTTACAATTTAATAATGTTTCACACTACATGTATAATAATTGATACACTACATGTATTATAATTTATAAACATATTTTCCCATTATCTTATGTTCTCATTGCACAGCTCCTGTCTTCCTCAGTTGCTCTGCTTCCAGTGCAGCTTGTTTTAAGTAGAGCTTTTATCCAATCAGATCTCACCTCTGTGTCTCTAGGTAGAACAGAGGCCAGAGGCCTGCAGACTCACACGTGCATCCATGTGCACTTTAAGTGAATGGGGACGATATTGTTGATTGTCATAGTGTTCAACCAATCAGATCTTTAGTTTGACATGTTGGGCGTATTCTTTGACGTGTCAGAGCTGCTAGCCGGCCTATAATGACGTCAGCATTACGTGCAGCTCAGTTTCCATGTACAGCTCTGCCGCGAGGTGCAGAGTGTGCTGTGATTGGTCAGTGGGCGAGCACGTGACGATCGTGAAACGAAACTTAACAGCAGAGGCTGTCGGGTAGTGAATCACATCACGTGATGCAGCTCAGCCAATCAAATATTGGCATTCTGACAAGTTTCCTGACCAGAGTGACACACGGGGCTGAGACGAGGAGAGACATTGCAGAGCAGTACGTTCAACGTTCAAGTTGTGAAAGTAAAATCATAAAACGATCTCTTTGGGCCTCAGCTTGTCAGGAGTGATGGTGGGGTCCCACAGCCAGACCAGCTGAGAACCACTGTCCTCCATGAGGCAGAAAATATTATGTTTTCCTGAATTTAAGCTTCTGCATTTTCCAAATGCTCTAGTATTATTCAAACGTATTGTAAGTCTCGTACCGAACGTTACGTACATAGGTACGTACATTTAATACGTACATAGTTACAGCCTTAGAACTAATAATAACTGTGGCGCCATCATGTGGTTATAAGGTGGTATTTCAGCTGCAGGACAACAGTGAAGGCCCAGGTATAAAATGCACGGCCCGCCACTGGAAAGTACTAATAATACACTGTGAAAATACTGTGTTACAATAAAAGTACTACTACCAGACTGTGGAAAGTGGGCCTTTCTCAATACCCAAGTTCACAAGTCCAGAGAACGCAGTACGGACAATTGGAACAGCAGCTTATCTGATGACATCACCACCTCAGCAGGTGAGTTTAATCCGTTTTTTTACTGTAAAGTATTTTTACAATCAAACTAAATATGACAACCCTGCTGTTTTTGTTTTCATTTCACAAGAGGCGACCGTGGCTTACTGGGTAGAGCGGGTTGTCCGCCAACCGAAAGGTCACCGGTTCGATCCTCGGCTGCACTGTGTCCTGTGTTGAAGTGTCCCTGAGCAAGACACTGAACCCCTAACTGCTCCCCGGGCGCCTGTGATTGGCAGCCCACTGCTCCCTACATATACAGGGATGGGTCAAATGCAGAGAATGATTTCCCCACTGTGGACTAATAAAGGAATGTTTCTTCTTCATTTAAAATAAAGAATTCTACAAGTGTATTATATATATATAAATAATTGCAAAAAGACTCGCCGAGGTCAGGCTGCTCTAGGCTGAGCCCCCGGTGCTGGTTTACTGCCGGTCCCACTAGCATCACCTCACATCTCCGATGTCGGCTGAATCTTGACAAACCGACCACAGATTTGGTGCTTAAACAACTAACTTCTCGCCTCAAAACATCCTAAAATTACTTTCTGTGACTTAACAACAGTAGTATTTCGAAAGTTTCAACTTCCAGTTGTGTGTTTTCTCCTCCGCCATTGTTTCCTGTTACTGGTGCAAAATGCATTCTGGGATATTTGGCTGTTCCAATTCAAAGTTCACATCGAGCCAAGCACGGTCCAAATGCCCGGATGTGGCTCCGCCCATTTCACCGGGTATGCATCGGAGGTGACTTGTCTGTACTTGGGTCAGCCAAATATCCCAGAATGCATTTTGCACTCTGGGACATTGGGCTGAGACTGATGACGTTTCAAAAGTCCACGAGTTCACAAGTACCGGTACAGAGAAGTACGCATATTGAGAAAGGCACGTCTGGACCTGAAGAGGTACAAGTTTACATCCTCCAATGATTAAGATGTGTACTTTGCATGTTAATAAGGTGCCACAATGCAATAAAATATGGTAAACAAACAAATAAGAGTCCAGTGAAACAAGTGACGTACTCTGTTTGTTTGTTTTTATGATGATATTTGGAGGAAAATGTTAACTGTGTGTTGTTTTTGTTTGTTCAGCCTCCATCTTTGATCTGATCCTGAGAACGAGATGATGCGTAACATGCTGTATAACGTGGATAGAGCGATATGGGTAATGTTTTTTGACGAGGAGCATATGAGGAGGATAGAGGAGGAAGAACTGGAGTGTTTCAGGAAGAAACTCACCAGGAATCCAGATCTGACCGTCAACAAGAGCATTGTGATGTTCACCGGTCTTTCTGCTTCAGATGGTCTGAGACGAGGAAGATGGAGGCGGGAGACTGCGCTGCGGACTGGATCAAGAGTCTGGCGGGCAAGCTGGCCGGCTTAACATCAGCTCCCGCTCTCGCCGGAATCGGAGCGCTGGCCGTCGCCGTCTTCATCGACATCGTTTCCTTCAGTCCTCCCGAGGAGAGCACGAAGGCCGCTCTGCGAAGCGTGTTCGCCGATGAGAAGGCCTCGGAGGTCTGCGATCAGATCGACGAGTGCCTGAAGAGATGCGTGATGCACCTTCACGACAACGACGAGCTGACGGGCGACATCCGGCGGATCGAGTTCCTGCTGAGCGTCGCCCTCACCGAGCTGAAGAACTCCATGGTGAGGGACGGGCACATGTTGTCCTCGGCTCTGAAGGCCTGGGTGAACGGGGCGGCCTTCCACGTCCACATGCTGATTCACCTGGTGAGACTCGGAGGGATTCGAACCTGCGACCCCGTAGAGAAACTCCTCTCGACCTACCAGAGCGACCTGGAGACGCTGTTCACGA
>JAFEUB010001594.1:647500-667500 GCA_024529925.1 Ophthalmolycus amberensis | reverse complement strand
GGACGAGCAGGAAAAGCATATATTTTGCGCAGATATCATATTTTACACACATTACTGGGTACATTCCATAGTTCAAAAACACAAATATTGACAATTTGTATAATTTATGATTATTATAATTTTTTTTTTTTTTTTTTTTTTTTTTTTTGTGTGGCTAATGGTGGGGCCATGCCCCATGGCCCTCTATGGACCAGCCGCCACTGGTGTATATATATATATATATATACACACACATCGGACAAAAAGTTCTGAAATGAGTGTTTGGTAGATTATGTCTCTGTTGTAACGATGCTTCTTGGTAATAAATGTTATACGTTGGAAAGCCTGTTTATTTACCTTTCAAACGGTGACACATTCATAAGGAAACTGCATTTGTGGGATGAGCAGCACAGCTGAGTAGTATGTGGGTTGCGCCCATGAAAAATTTGCCAAATCTTCTCTGCCAAACAGCTTATTATACAGTGTATGTATATTATACATATATATACACACACGGTGTGTGAAGGAACCGCAGCTCCTTCCTGCTGCTGTCAGGCTGCACAACCAGCTGTGCTCCCAGTACACCAACAACACTAAACATCGGTGCAATAAAAATATATACCCCGTCTGTATATATAATATTTTTAGTTCTATTTAGTTATTGTGGATTTTTGTACTTTTTGACTTGTTGATATTCTTTCCTGTTTAAATGACTCTCGTGATCCTGTGGACGTCCTCACTGCACGACTAAAGGATTATCTTATCTTATTCAGAACCCTATATATTATTGTCTGATGATTATTGTTGCAGATGAATCTTACAGACCTTATGTTAGTGACTCCTGGTGGCCATAGGCTGTCACTGCAGGGGCATATTTTCAAAATAAAAGCCTTTACAGAGCTTTCCCTTTGTAACGTTTCATTAAAATAAATGAATAAATATTTCTCCAGCACCAACACAACAATCAAAGATTGGATCAATACAACATAATTCACATTTCTCTGTTGGAGTACAACCTTTATTTTGTAGAAATACAGGAAGTTCAGAAGAGCAGTAAAGACGTGATGAGTCTGTCAGATCAGAGAGCTGCTGCTGAGGAATACCAACCAGTCAGTGAGACGGAGATCAGATCTGAGAGGCTGAGAGACAGACACACAGAACGCAGACGTTAATCAACGATGACCAATCTACTTCCTGTCGACATCATGCCCGCGTACGTCCACTGTGAGCTCTTCACCTTCAGTCCAGATGTGTCCACAGGTCGTCCGTCTCTGCCTACAGATAGCAGTCGTGCTCGTCCTGCGGTCGGGTATCCGTCCTCCACCTCCAGGTGAACCACCAGCAGAGCAGACTTCAGGTAGACCAGCACACGCTGAGCAGGACGCCAGTCGATGGCAAAGCTGGAGAGACACAGAGGTCAGAGGTGAGTCTGATGGACCGCCAGAGGCTCATGAACATCTTTAAAACAAACAGGAAGTGGTTTACCTGGATCTCAGTCTCTGGATCTCAGACAGCAGCTGGAACTGACCCAAGTAACGCTGCATCACCTCCAGCAGGGCGGCACTTAGCTCAGACCGCCGACCTGACAGACCATCCTCCACCAGACCAGCAGGGCCCTCCATCACCTGTAGAGACACTGTCACTTTAAGAAGGGCCCTCCATCACCTGTAGAGACACTGTCACTTTAAGAAGGGCCCTCCGTCACCTGTAGAGACACTGTCACTTTAAGAAGGGCCCTCCATCACCTGTAGAGACACTGTCACTTTAAGAAGGGCCCTCCGTCACCTGTAGAGAGACACTGTCACTTTAAGAAGGGCCCTCCGTCACCTGTAGAGAGACACTGTCACTTTAAGAAGGGCCCTCCATCACCTGTAGAGACACTGTCACTTTAAGAAGGGCCCTCCATCACCTGTAGAGACACTGTCACTTTAAGAAGGGCCCTCCATCACCTGTAGAGACACTGTCACTTTAAGAAGGGCCCTCCATCACCTGTAGAGACACTGTCACTTTAAGAAGGGCCCTCCATCACCTGTAGAGACACTGTCACTTTAAGAAGGGCTAACTAATCAGCAGACAGGAGGATGAGGAAGTTACCTGCAGTGTGAAGCGGTCGTCGTGGCTCCAGGTGACTGACAGCTTCAGTGGCTCCGGCTCATTGGACGACTGGTCTGGAGAGTTGCGTGGCCTGAGCTCCAGACACAGCTCTGATTGGTTGAAGGACAGCAAGTTGATCTGCATGACTTCCTGTACGGCAGAGACGTACACCTGCAGCCTGACAGGTAAACAGGAAGTCAGTGACCAATCACACGACCGAACGATGCTATGACCCGATGACACTCACTCGTCTCTGATCCGCTGCCAGCTGATCAGCTGACCGAGCACCGCCTCTGACTCCGCCCTCAGCTGGGTCAGTTGATGGTCGCATGACTGCAGTGCATTGTGGGCCATCTGCAGAGACTCATCCAGCTGTTCATACTGCTGCTTCTGAAGGAGAGGAGAAGATGAGACAAGGAGAGGAAACAAGGAGAAGACAAGAGAACATGATACAAGGAGACAAGGAGAGGAAAAAAGAAATGACGAAAGGAGAGGAGACAAGGAGGGACAAATACAAAATACATAAACGCTTTTTATTATCTTTTCTCATGAAAAGAGTCTGTCTGTCTGTGTGTGTGTATGTCTGTGTGTGTGCGTATGTCTGTGTGTGTGTCTGTGCGTGCATGTGACAACCCTCTCTGCCTGTTCGTGTGGCTGCCTTCCTTGCAGGTGAGGAGGTGGGTGTGGCAGATGGTCGTCAGGCAGAGTGGAAGCACCTGAGGTCATTAGCAGCACTGGCCCTGTGCCAGAGCACTCAGTGTAAAACCCTCTGGATTATCAGTTGGTCTCTCGCTCCTTCCTGAGACCTATTTTGGTTTGTTTCTACACTATACAACACTGCATACACACTTTACACGCACCCACACTGCTGAAATGACTGACTTCACATGTCACTGTCAGTTTCTTTTATTTTACTTTAAACTTATAAATAATTGATAAAACTGCTTCATTGAATGCGTCTCCCTTTTCTGTCATGGCCGTTCGGCCCGGTTTTTGACATGTGTCTCTGTGTGTGTGTGTGTCTCTGTGTGTGTGTGTCTCTGTGTGTGTACCTTGCTGTGCACACGTTGGATCAGCTGTGTGAGAGTGTGTCTTCTGTTGTGCATCTGTGTGATTTTGTCCTCCAGAGATCTGAGCCGAGTCTCTGTCGTCTCCGTCCTCAACCTGCTGTCCTCCTTCAGACACTTCCAGCTGCTGTGGGCCACGCCCCCTAAAACACACAGAGAGTAAACTGTTATAAAATAGTTTTATTTTTATGACAATCGTCAGTCGACTGATGGATTAGACGTAGTAGTACGTGTGTACTCTGTGTACCTGGTTGAGGGGGACAGGGTTGTGTCATCAGTTGCTGGGCAGACTCCAGACCCTCCAGCAGTGACATCATGGAGTCCAGAACAAACAGCTGACGACCCAGAACCTTCTGGACCCGTCTGCTGTCCTACAAACATGATCAGCTGATAAATAAAGATTTATTAATATTGATTATATATGAAGTCAATGAAAAGTAAACTACTGTATGAATGTAGAACAGACGGACCGTGAGGTAGAGAACCATCTGGGCTGCTTCAGAGACCGGCTGGTCTGAGTCTCTGCAGGACTCCAAGAGAACCGTATCACATCGCTGCAGAACCCTGAACACAGAATCAGAACCTTTGCTGTACTACTGAGACCAGGAGACACTTCATGGTACGTCTACCTCATCCTGTACTACATCTCAGAGGTACATATTGTACTTTGTATGGCGTTAACGTTAGCCGTTAGCTTCAGCCAGCTAATTGACGCTACCGTTAATCGTGTACTTAGCCGTTTCAGTTACAAACTCTAACGTTACATCTTTTGGGACATAAAAACAACTCGTGAACGTTAAATAATATTTTAAACATTTTCTCTGAAGTCTAGTGTAACGTTTAATTTGATAATACAGCGTTAAATGTTGGAGACTTACGCTCGCGCTTCAGCCATTTCTGTTTTGAAATCTCCGCGGCACTACGAGTGATGTGATTGGCTTCTTAGCAGTGACGTCGTAGCACGTTGAGCCAATAAGGAATGCCTTGTCAAAAACCTTTATTGACAATGCCGTCATTCACAGTGACATGTAGTGAATATAAATAAAGTAGCTGGACTTTAATGCATTATTCTTTATTAATCACATTTCACAGCTTTCCAAATTCCACATTCACAAACGTCACGTTATAAAGATTTTTTAAAATAATTATTTGTATTGATGATTGAAATATAACAATACGTGTTGCTGAAAAGACATCAAAACAATGAATGTAAACAATATTTATTATGTTTTTATGAGAACTTTACTGGCATACATTTTATTCCTACTTCATTTATTTATTTGCTTCTCTATAAATATAAAGTCATAGGCTAGCTTTAATAAGCATGCAGCGCCTGCTACTGCTGCAGTGCATCTCCTCGCGCTCAGGTCACGTGCGCCTGTGTGTTGACTAGAGAATCTCAGTAGAGCTCTGCAGCAGAGAGGCTAACGGCTAACGGCAGAGCTAGCTGTCCTCCAAGGACAAAACTCGCCGAAAGTGAGACACCGACAGTGACATGAAGACACCGAGCGGACAGGTGGATGTATGAGGTAACCAGCACGAGGCCGGTAACGTTCACAGGTAGGTCTTTAGAGCAGGTGTGGATGTGACCCGGATGATGCTCAGACCTGCTGCTAATGCTAACACACAGCCAGCTAGCGTAGCTAGCTCCGCATACCGTCACATAGTAGCGGGTTTTAACCGTTAGCGTGAAGCTTACAGGCCGGTTTAGTGTCTGTGTGTCCGGACATATGTTGAGCATTAACGTAAACATCTGGAGGAGAGCTGAGAGCAGAGAAGCTAACGTGTTAGCTTAGCATCCTGCAGAGATTCCTCAGTCAGGCCGGGGTGCTGATGATGCTAGCTGACTAGCAGCTAACTAACGATGCTGAAGTCTCTCCTCTTCTGATCTAACAAACAGAGTCAGACATCTGGATCTGGATCTCAATTAGGTTTTTATAGACCCAGGTCTTAAATGTTTTAACCGAGACCTGGTCTAGACCTGGTCTAAGATGTGGTATGGATGGAGAAACATCTGTGACATCCCCCCCCCCCCCTCTCTTCTGACAAACACAGAACTAGTTTCTAGTCTACTAGTTAAACTAATGGTTGAGGTTTCTTATGTAGACCTGGTCTGATGTAGACCTGGTCTGGATGGAGGAAACAAAGGCAGAGAAGTATTAATTTCTTTGTGTTTTTGACAAACAGAATAACGGTTTCACTTGTAGTCCAGGTCTTTAATGTACCTGGTCTGATAGTGTCCAGGTCTTTAATGTACCTGGTCTGATGTGGTCCAGGTCTTTAATGTACCTGGTCTGATAAGGTCCAGGTCTTTAATGTACCTGGTCTGATGTGGTCCAGGTCTTTAATGTACCTGGTCTGATAAGGTCCAGGTCTTTAATGTACCTGGTCTGATGTGGTCCAGGTCTTTAATGTACCTGGTCTGATGTGGTCTCTGTGTGTCCTCTACACAGCCTGCAGACTATCAATCAACCAGTCATCAATTAACTGAGATCCCTCCGCTGCGTTAACTAGTGCCTCCGGTGTTACACTGTTTCCTGTCCCCCTCCTGATTTTTATGATTTCTGTCAGATTATTTTTGGCGCATCACAAACTGGAATTGTGACATTTTTAGTTTTTTTAATGCAAAAATCCAGAATGAAACTATTTGATTGGCTGAATGAAATCAGGTTCTCATCTACAGCCAGGTTTTTTAAAGTCTGACACTGTGGACAACATGAAAACAAAACAATCATGCTTGTTTTGGAACTAAATTTCCCACAATGCTCCTTTTTTAGTTTTTTAAAGCTGTCATTAGTTTCCATGTAGTCAAAGTGTCTCTGGACAGGAAACTTTAAAACATGACGGTTCTTTACCGTGTTTGGACGTCAGTGATTTTCATGATGTCGTCTGACTGAGTGATGAAGAGGAGGAGCGATGACCCTCTTCGTTGCGATTGGTTTGCTGCACAGACAGAATGACGACGGCATAATTAACGAGCTGTGATGTTGTGTTTCAGGTGTAATCAGGTGTGTGTGTGTTGGAGCAGCAGGATGCCTACCCCTCCCCCTCCTCCCCCACCAGGGGGACCCCCACCTCCCCCCACCTTCAGCCAGGTAACTCCACGCACACACACACAGTCCTCTTTATCACTGTGGTGAATGATCTGCCTCATGCTTAAAGAGGCAGATCATTAAATTAGCAAAATAACTAAAATCGTCCCAAAAAACATATAAATGGCGACAGCAAATAGAGTTTATTACAAATCGCAGGAGATTTTATTTTGATTTTAATTATTTATCATAATTAAACAGCAGCTACATCATCAACGCTAAATTCGCCTACATGCATTAGTAATAATCAATATGGCGACGTGATCAACATGGAGGTCACATGACTGCAGAGGTTTGTTTACGACAACGTGACGTTTTATGAAGCGGAAAATCAGAATCATTAACGTGTAACATAAAAACACGGATGAGTCAGCTGGTTGTGTTGCTGCGTCACGCTCTGCTTCTTTAGTTTTTATTGGCGGTTGGTAAACGAGCTTAGAGGCACACTACTGCCACCTAGTGGACTGGAGTCGCTCAGCTCCAGAGAGAAACTCCCAGTTAAAGCTCGGCCATCTCTCCTGTCAGAACTCACCAGTTATGATTTATTTTACTCATGGTGTAATCCCCCCCCCCTCCCCCTCCCAGGCCAACACCACCCCCCCCAAGCTGAGCAGAGAGGAGGCTAAAGGTCGCGGCGCTCTGCTGACCGACATCTGTAAAGGCACTGGGCTGAAGAAGGTGGCGGTGGTGAACGACCGCAGCGCTCCGCTGCTCGACAGTAAGAGCCAAACACCAAAGAGCCAAACACCCTCCACAGATCACCCATACATTCGCTTATACCAATACCTACAGAAGCAGCCTCAGCAGCAGGGGGCGCCGTCTGAGGAGCAGCAGAGGACGGCACTAGAGAGTAAGACAACAAGCCTTCTGTGACCTTAGAGGACGACTGCAGGAGGCGGCAGGGTGTCAGCCAGCCGCCATGTTTCCTGTCCAGACGCTTAGTAGATCACTCAGTAGATCACATCCTGAATAACACTCAGTAGATCACATCCTGAATAACACTCAGTAGATCACATCCTGAATAACACTCAGTAGATCACATCCTGAATAACACTCAGTAGATCACATCCTGAATCACACTCAGTAGATCACATCCTGAATAACACTCAGTAGATCACATCCTGAATAACTCTCAGTAGATTACATCCTGAATAACGCTCAGTAGATCACATCCTGAATCACGCTCAGTAGATCACATCCTGAATCACGCTCAGTAGATCACATCCTGAATAACGCTCAGTAGATCACATCCTGAATCACGCTCAGTAGATCACATCCTGAATCACGCTCAGTAGATCACATCCTGAATAACGCTCAGTAGATCACATCCTGAATCACGCTCAGTAGATCACATCCTGAATAACGCTCAGTAGATCACATCCTGAATCACGCTCAGTAGATCACATCCTGAATAACGCTCAGTAGATCACATCCTGAATAACGCTCAGTAGATCACATCCTGAATAACGCTCAGTAGATCACATCCTGAATCACGCTCAGTAGATCACATCCTGAATAACGCTCAGTAGATCACATCCTGAATAACGCTCAGTCGATCACATCCTGAATAACGCTCAGTCGACCACATCCTGAATAACGCTCAGTAGATCACATCCTGAATAACGCTCAGTAGATCACATCCTGAATAACACTCAGTAGATCACATCCTGAATCACGCTCAGTAGATCACATCCTGAATAACGCTCAGTAGATCACATCCTGAATAACGCTCAGTAGATCACATCCTGAATAACGCTCAGTAGATCACATCCTGAATAACGCTCAGTAGATCACATCCTGAATAACACTCAGTAGATCACATCCTGAATAACACTCAGTAGATCACATCCTGAATCACGCTCAGTAGATCACATCCTGAATAACGCTCAGTAGATCACATCCTGAATAACGCTCAGTAGATCACATCCTGAATAACGCTCAGTAGATCACATCCTGAATAACGCTCAGTAGATCACATCCTGAATAACGCTCAGTAGATCACATCCTGAATAACGCTCAGTAGATCACATCCTGAATAACGCTCAGTAGATCACATCCTGAATCACGCTCAGTAGATCACATCCTGAATAACGCTCAGTAGATCACATCCTGAATCACGCTCAGTAGATCACATCCTGAATAACGCTCAGTAGATCACATCCTGAATAACGCTCAGTAGATCACATCCTGAATAACGCTCAGTAGATCACATCCTGAATCACGCTCAGTAGATCACATCCTGAATAACGCTCAGTAGATCACATCCTGAATAACGCTCAGTAGATCACATCCTGAATAACGCTCAGTAGATCACATCCTGAATAACGCTCAGTAGATCACATCATGAATCACGCTCAGTGGATCACATCCTGAATGACGCTCAGTAGATCACATCCTGAATCACGCTCAGTAGATCACATCCTGAATAACGCTCAGTAGATCACATCCTGAATAACGCTCAGTAGATCACATCCTGAATAACACACTCAGGTCATTTAACTCAGTGTTTTATTTATTTATTTGTTTTTCAGGGACAATGCACACTAATCAACAGTCACACTGTAAGTGAGCCAGAGAGCCAGCATAAAATAACAAAATCTCAAATTGAAACGGAGTTAAAATTCATAGAGAAACAGACAGAAACATATAGACAAAACCAAAACACAGCAAAAGAAAAGTGTACGACATGAAAGCAGAGCAGACATAACAGGTTTCAGCATGCGTCACGCAGAACAGCCCCACCTACAGGACAAGCACATGTAACACTGAAGCACTTCACATACACATCAAACAATGGAAAATAGCAACGCTGATCAAGACAAATGCACATATAGATGAAACAAGCAGCACAGACAGCACATCAATGCTGGCACACCTGATTGGCAACAAGCCAGTTCTTTAAGTGATGCTTGAATGTTGGTACGTGTTTGTGTGCGTATGTGTGGTGGCACAGCATTCCACCAGTGAGCTGCCTTCACAGAGAATGTGGATTTACTGAACGAGCTTGATGTGGAATGATACAATCACCTCTTGAAGCAGATCGAGTGAGTCTGCTGCTTTCAGCGCTTTGTTTAATAAAATCACTAAGTGGAGGCGGGGCCATACCGTGTACAATTCTAAAAACCAGACACACATCAGTGAATTTAATGATGTTCTCCCAACTCAGGATATGATGTTTGGTGAGAATATTGCAGTGATGGTGACTTTGGGGTTTTTTATCAAGTGTTTTTTGAGCTTGTTTATGGAGAATATGAATGGATTTTAATGTCGTGCTGCTGGCTTGTGCCCAGCTGGTTAAGCAGTAGGTCAGATGGGGGACAATCATTGCATTAAAATACAATTCTGCAGCCCGCATGGTTAGACAGTGTCTGATATATCTAAAATTTACGAGATTCAATTTTAAGACCGTTGTCACATGTTTTACCTGTTTTTTAAAAGAGAGATTAGAATCAATAAAAAGTCCTAAATATTTAAAATCTGACACTACCTGTAGCCTCTCACCAGCAACATAAACATCTGGCTCCAGTGACACTTTGCAAGCCCTCTTTGTGAAGACAGTCTTTTTAACATTCAGGTGAAGGCAGGAATCTGTAGCCATTTGTCATTGCGGACATGAGTTTAAGTGCAGCTTGTTCTTTGTTCTTTGCGTGCACGTAAATCACTGTATCGTCAGCGTACATTTGAATATCACACCTAGTGCTGGGCGGTATGACCAAAAATGCATATCACGGTATTTTGTAAGACTCTGGCGGTTTCACGGTATATCACCGTGGTTATATATATATATATATATATATATATATATATATATATATATATATATATATATATATATATATATATATATATATATATATATATATATATATATATATATATATATATATATATATATATATATATATTTTTTTTTTTATTATTTTATTATCAGAACAGTGAAGAAAAAGTTACCCTGAAAATGCACACTCCGGTACAGTAGGTGGCGGTATGCACCTATGCAAGTAGCGAGCCGCCAATGGAATTTAAAGAAGAAGAAGCCCCCAGCTTCCTATCACCGTCTATACCACACATATTACGGTAATCAGCGTTGCATATGTGTCTGACCTAAATACCTTTTGTTGTTCAGTCTTTGTTCATCCTGCATCGCTCTGTTCTGTTCTTTAATGTAACGTTACTGGAGCCACAGAGCCTCCCAGCTGTTAGCAGACTGTTGTTAGCGAGCTTTACCCAGTATGCAGTTCGGCGGAGAAATTTTATAAATGTACAATTATTAGTGCTACAAATTGTTTATCTGTCACAAACTGTTGTGTCACGGTGTTTTGTTGTTAAAGAGCGTTAGTTGTGGGTTGTTGTTGTTATGACGATGACCAGGGTTCCCTCTCAATACAGGTAAGACAACTAGCGGCGAACAATATATTTTGCTGCCTGTTGAAGAGCAACAGAAGTTGTTTTCGACTGTGCACCGGTATGACGGTATATGAAAAATTGAAACCGGTATACCGCCCAGCCCTAATCACACCCATCACAGACACCCGGCAAATCATTAATGTATAAACTGAATAGTAAAGGTCCTAAAACAGAACCCTGGGGTACTCCCATGTTAGATCTTAGAGTAGATGATGTAACATCACCCACACTGACACGCTGGGTTCTTCCTTCAAGGTAGGATTTCAGCAAGGCAAGAGACTCTCGGGAAAAGTTAAAATTTCACAGTTTATTAATCAGGACATTGTGATTAACCATATCAAATGCCTTCTTGAGGTCAAGAAAAACCGCTGCTACTACACCCCCCCCCCCCCCCCCCCCCCCTTATCCATTTGAAGCTTCACGTTCTCTCAGAGGAAGCAGTTGGCTGTTTCAGTAGAATGATTAGCCCTGTAACCAAACCGCATAGGATGCAGCTGATATGGAGAGCTGTAGAGATGTTTAATGAGTTGCTCTGCAACACATTTCTCTGCAATTTTGGAAACAGCAGGGAGGATACCGATTGGCCGATAGTTGGAGACATCGGTTGAATCTCCTGACTGAAACAAGGGTGTTACTGTGGCTGATTTCCATCCTTTCTGAAACACACATTGCGTGAGAGATTTGTTGACAATGCTTGTGAGCGCGTGTGCCTTTGTTTCTTTAGAAAAATATCAATTCCATAAACATCTTTGGCCCTAGAGTTCTTGAGTGAGCCTAGAACTCTGGTGACAGTAGATTCAGAGACATCTTGAATAGAGAAGCACGGTTGACCTTCATTTACCGGTGTACGATCAAATTCTATTATTTGTAGTGTACATTTTATATTTAGTATTTGATCTTAAAGTAGTTTTTACATTGTTTCTATTAATTAGCATTTTTATTTAATTACTAACATTTTTTATTTGTTTTGTATTATTTTGAAGTGTCCTACTCCAACAGGTGAAACCGAACCAATGGACAGGTGAGGGAGGTCTGATGAAGTGAACACCTGTGAGGGTTACTTTTCATAAAAAACGTGAATCACATATTTCTACTGAACATCAACCGAACACGATCAAACTGCCGCTTCACTTTCTGTCTGAACGCGTCAGAAAATGTTTTTTAAGATTTTTGATAAAGATTCTCTGTCCTGTGATGTCATCGATCATAATGTTATATAATGACTGTGTGTTTGTCACTCATGTGCTGTCGGTGATGTCATCGGAGCTGCGAGGGAGCGTAAACACTTCATTCAATTTTACCTCACTTCACCTCACTCCCTCACTTCACTTCCTCTCTCCTGAGTGTTTGATGTCATCACCTGATCTCACCTGCATCCCTCCTCACACACTTAACTCATAGTCAGTGATGTCATCGTAGTGACATCGTTGCCCTCTGGAGGCCCCTCGTTCACCTGTCCAATGGTTGTGGTTCTCAGAGCCCAAAGGAGGCGGAGCAGCAGCAGCGGGAGCCAATGGCAGTCCAGCAGGAAGCCCGTCTGATTCTGTTCCACCAATAGGAGGGCTGTTCACGGGGGGGGTCCCCAAACTGAGACCAGTCGGAGGTGAAGAGATTGTTTTTAATGTATTCTATTATTTCTGCAATTCACTTTTGTACTATTTAGTTTTATAGATTTTTCTTGTTACATGTGATAAATATCGGTTAATTTTTTTGTTAAATATTGGTTCATATCATCATGTCGCTACATGTGGTTACGTGTCGCTACATGTGGTTACGTGTGGTTACGTGTCGCTACATGTCGCTACATGTGGTTACGTGTCGCTACATGTCGCTACATGTGGTTACTTGTGGTTACATGTGGTTACGTGTCGCTACATGTGGTTACATGTGGTTACGTGTCGCTACATGTGGTTACATGTGGTTACGTGTCGCTACATGTCGCTACGTGTGGTTACATGTGGTTACGTGTCGCTACATGTGGTTACGTGTCGCTACATGTCGCTACGTGTGGTTACGTGTCGCTACATGTCGCTACGTGTGGTTACGTGTGGCTACGTGTCGCTACATGTTACGTGTCGCTACGTGTCGTTACGTGTCGCTACATGTTACGTGTGGTTACGTGTGGCTACGTGTCGCTACATGTGGTTACGTGTGGCTACGTGTGGTTACGTGTCGCTACGTGTGGTTACGTGTCGCTACATGTGGTTACGTGTCGCTACATGTCGCTACATGTGGTTACTTGTGGTTACATGTGGTTACTTGTGGTTACGTGTCGCTACATGTGGTTACATGTGGTTACGTGTCGCTACATGTGGTTACATGTGGTTACGTGTCGCTACATGTGGTTACGTGTCGCTACATGTCGCTACGTGTGGTTACGTGTGGCTACGTGTCGCTACATGTTACGTGTCGCTACGTGTGGTTACGTGTCGTTACATGTTACGTGTGGTTACGTGTGGCTACGTGTCGCTACATGTGGTTACGTGTGGCTACGTGTCGCTACATGTTACGTGTCGCTACGTGTGGTTACGTGTCGCTACGTGTGGTTACGTGTCGCTACGTGTGGTTACGTGTCGCTACATGTGGTTACGTGTCGCTACATGTGGTTACGTGTCGCTACGTGTCGCTACATGTGGTTACGTGTCACTACGTGTCGCTACATGTGGTTACGTGTCGCTACGTGTCGCTACATGTGGTTACGTGTCGCTACATGTGGTTACGTGTGGCTACGTGTCGCTACATGTTACATGTGGTTACGTGTGGCTACGTGTCGCTACATGTTACATGTTGCTACGTGTGGCTACGTGTCGCTACGTGTCGTTACGTGTCGCTACGTGTGGTTACATGTTACGTGTCGCTACGTGTGGTTACGTGTGGCTACGTGTCGCTACATGTGGTTACGTGTGGCTACTTGTCGCTACATGTTACGTGTCGCTACGTGTGGTTACGTGTCGTTACATGTTACGTGTGGTTACGTGTGGCTACGTGTCGCTACATGTGGTTACGTGTCGCTACATGTGGTTACGTGTCGCTAAGTGTCGTTACATGTTACGTGTCGCTAGGTGTGGCTACGTGTCGCTAGGTGTGGCTACGTGTCGCTACGTGTGGCTACGTGTCGCTACGTGTGGTTACGTGTCACTACATGTCGTTACATGTCGCTACATGTTACGTGTCGCTACATGTGGCTACGTGTCGCTACGTGCCGTTACATGTCGGTACGTGTGGCTACGTGTCGCTACGTGTTACATGTCGCTACGTGTGGTTACACGTGGCTACGTGTCGCTACATGTCGCTACGTGTGGTTACATGTCGCTACGTGTCGCTACGTGTGGTTACATGTCGCTACGTGTCGGTATGTGTCGCTACATGTGGTTACGTGTCGCTACGTGTTTACGTCTACATATGACCTCCATGTTCCCTGACAGACGGTTCTTCTGGACGTTCTCCGTCCACTCGAGTTGCAGCGCCCCGCCCCCCCAGCCATCGCCATGACGACACAGAGAACCCCTCCCCTCAGACGCTGTCGCCCACGGAGACGAGTCGCTCCCAGCGCCCCTCCCTGCCCAACTTGAGCTCCTCCCCCTCCTCCTCTGCAGCTTCCTCCCCCTCCACCAGCATGAAGCACTCCTCCTCCGCCCCCCCTCCACCTCCTCCTCCTCTCTGTCGCCGCAGTAACGCCCCCTCTCCTCCTTCCTCCTCCTCTTTTTACAACAGAGAGAAGCCCCTCCCTCGGACCCCAAACAACACCCTGCCCCTCCCCTTCAAACCTCCCCCGTCTCCTGGCAACAGCAGACGCCCTCCCACCTCAGGAGGAAACCCCGCCTCCTCCTCCTCCCTGGCCCCGCCCCCTCCACCTTATCGCATCGCTAACGGTCCAACAGGCGGCGTGGAGGCGCTGCCCGACCTGCCGCAGCGTCACAACTCCCTCGGCAACAAGAGGGCCGCCCCCTCCCCCAGAGGCCCCGCCCCTCCCCCACCCCCGGCCTCCCCCACCCCCTCCCACCAGGGGGCCAACAGGCCGCCGCCCCCCATCAGAGAGATGCCAGGTAGAGGAGCAGGTGAGGGCTGAACACACTCGTCATCACACTTATTACACACTAAATAGTAATATGGGTTCTTGAAAGCACCAACTGGAGGAAAGGCAGACTATCCAGCTGCATTCTGGGAAATGCAGGATCCACCTGTGACTTTATATTTTCAATATATTTTAATTTTTAATTATTTTTATTATTTCTTTCTTGTCCTAATTTTTATTTTGTTTGAATTATTTTTAATGTATTTTATTTTTTATATTATTACAATAACTTAACAGTTTTAAAATTGATTTCATGTTTTATTTCTTTTAGTTCATAATTTCATCAACAGTTTAACATGAAAGTTTCTGATTTTAATGCCGACAATCACATTAATCGACCACCGGCATCGATCTCTCTCCTCAGCTCCTCCTGTTCCGGTCCAGCCGTCGTCGTTGAGACCAGGTGGCAGAGAAGCTCCGCCCCCGCCTCCTTCCAGGACTCATGGTAGCCCCTCCCTCTCCCCTGACCCCCCTGCTAGAGGAAAACCTCCTCCTCCGCCCACCCGCACCCCCGCTGGTCCTCCCCCTCCTCTCCGCAACGGACACTCCTCCTCCGTCCCTCGCTCGTTTGTCGGTGAGTACGTGAGTTTAGTCCCTCGTGCTTTTATTGTGAAAACATTGTCAGGAAGTGCAGCGTCATCTTAACAGAGATCAATAAAGCAGTTCATTGGCATTCAGCTCCTTCTGTCCCCTGTCGTGTTGAAGGCTTGAGATCCGAGGTCTGACTCGTGTGTTCTCCTCCTGCAGATGACTTTGAGTCCAAGTATTCGTTCCATCCTCTGGACGACTTCCCTCCTCCAGACGAGTACCGACACTTCGCCAAGATCTACCCCAGCAGAGCCAACAGAGGTACACGCTTACAGTGCTGCAGTACTGTGTATAAGTACACACAGTCAGGATTTGTACGGTCATGGAAAACCTGGCAAAGTCATGTAATTTTAAAATGGTTATTTCCAGGCCTGGAAAAGTCATGGAAATTTGTTATATTCATATTTTCATGTTGTTCATTTGCGCTGAGTTGCCAGCCAGCGTTTCTCAGATTGGAGTGAGACGAGGAGAAAAGGTGATGTCGTGATCTTCTCAATAGAACATCTTTGACGTGTGGAGTCTTGGCCAATCAGCGTTCAGATGTCTACAGCGTCTTCATTTCCCTCCGTTACAGTTTAAGTTCCGTTACCGTTCAGACTTGCTGGGTTAAGTTAACGTCCGCTGCATGCGGAACTTTGTCGACTGTTAACGTTCGTCATTATCACGATTTAGAAGGAAAAAACGTAACGTGATGAAACATGCAGGTGGAGCTGGTCCTGGGATAAAGGTGGAGCTGGGCCTGGATAAAGGTGGAGCTGGTCCTGGGATAAAGGTGGAGCTGGGCCTGGATAAAGGTGGAGCTGGGCCTGGATAAAGGTGGAGCTGGGCCTGGATAAAGGTGGAGCTGGGCCTGGATAAAGGTGGAGCTGGGCCTGGATAAAGGTGGAGCTGGGCCTGGATAAAGGTGGAGCTGGTCCTGGGATAAAGGTGGAGCTGGTCCTGGGATAAAGGTGGAGCTGGGCCTGGGATAAAGGTGGAGCTGGGCCTGGATAAAGGTGGAGCTGGGCCTGGATAAAGGTGGAGCTGGGCCTGGATAAAGGTGGAGCTGGGCCTGGATAAAGGTGGAGCTGGGCCTGGATAAAGGTGGAGCTGGGCCTGGATAAAGGTGGAGGTGGGTCTGGGATAAAGGTGGAGCTGGGCCTGGGATAAAGGTGGAGCTGGGCCTGGATAAAGGTGGAGCCGGGCCTGGGATAAAGGTGGAGCCGGGTCTGGATAAAGGTGGAGCTGGTCCTGGATAAAGGTGGAGCTGGTCCTGGACAAAGGTGGAGCTGGGCCTGGATAAAGGTGGAGCTGGGCCTGGATAAAGGTGGAGCTGGGCCTGGGATAAAGGTGGAGCTTGCGCTCTGAACCCTGAAGTAACGAGAGGGTTAAGATTCCTGTACCTTCATTTCAGCAGGTTGTAATGCAGATGTGTGTATAGATCACAGCTATTATTTTACTCTTGATGAACTACCTCAGCCAGAGTAGATTATCATTTTCATTTAAATAATTGAACTGGATTGAATGCATATTAATTGCAAATAGAAGATAGGCCACAATTCCAACAGCTGTACAGTAACAGTAGAAGTTAATATGAAGCCGTACAGTAACAGGGTTCAATGAAACATGTGCACGAGCTGGATGCTGCTGCCTACTGAAGCTCTCATTGATGCGTCGGTGTTATGAACGCCTGTCAACCAGAGTATGTTTATAACTGTTTATTCTTTTAATCAAACTATTGTCTCATTCGTTTCTGTCATTTAAGATACACTGTATGCTTTGGAATGCTCATTGTTAGTTTAAATACATTTTCTCACTTTTTCATGTATCCACCGAGATTTCACAAAATGTTTGGTCATGGAAATCCATTGGTCCAAATGTGTATGAACCCTGACAGTACTGTGTGTACTTGTCTGTGTGTACTTGTACTGCAGTGTTTCTTTATAGTACATGTAATACTTGAATCTGTTTGTTTGTGTCAGTGATGAGAGGAGCTCCTCCACTGCCTCCTGTTGGGAGGTGAACCATGAGATGACATCACCGCTGGAACACACACACACACACACGCGCGCTCCGCTCCATGCTGTTTGATGACGTCACATCGTCGTCGGCGCCTTCATCGCCACCTCGTCTACGCTCTCATCTGATTGGCCGAGTTCTGATCATGTGTCTTAAAGTGATGAAGAGCGGCTCGCTCTGCAAACTGTGACCTCAGCGTTCCTCCTCCTCTGGACACCTTTTACTTTGGTTTTTTTGCACTTTTTGGTTGCAGCTCCTCGTCAGGAGGTGTGAGGAGGTGATAGACTGATGAAGAGGAGCAGTTTGTTGCACAGACTGAAGATGAAGGAGTGAGTGGGGGGGGGGTCTTTATCTCTTTCTTATCTAAGCTGGAGACAAACTACGTTGTGATGTCATCAGAAATCCTCGTAAAGTTCCAGTTTAAAGTCGTAATATTACGAGAGTAAAGTTAGACTTTACGAGGAAGAGTCGGGACACAAATGTTTAAAACTTCAAAAAATGTTTGAAATACAACTTCTTTTTTTATGGAAATGTTGAGACTTCTTTTTTTTTTTTTTTTTTTTACATAAAATAATCTCATAATATTTGATCTGTGAACCTTGAAAGCTTCATTCATAACGTTATTAGAACTCTAGTGATGACGTCATCAATATGATGTAAACAATGGGATTCGTTCCGTCCTGTAACATTATTGACTTAATTAATGTAATGTTTCTTTATGCTAAGCTAACTAGTCCTGACTCAACAGTCTGGTGGTTTTCTGTGATTCAGTGTTTCCACTGGAAAAGTCTGGGACGTCCTGATAAAGCATGAAGACAAACACACTGAACTCAGATCCACCAGCATCTGGATTAGAATCACTTCCTGTGATGTCCTGCTTTACAGTCTACAGTCAGACGGACACACCTGTAAATACTTCACTTGCATCATCATGATGTCATGTGACGCAGATCAGAGTCTGAGGCGGAGACTTTAAGTGCCAAGATGGACGAAACAAACTCACCTGAGGTCATCTGACGCCTCCCTTTGCTGCAGCGGGTCGTACCAAGTTGGTGGGATATCGGGGGGGGGGGGGGTGAAGGGACAGACAGGAAATCTTCCCCGTTACTTCCTTCCTTCCTCGGCTCCACTAACTACTAACTGGACTTGTTGTCTTTGTTTCTTCATGCAGTGTGAAATAATTACCCAGAATTCAAAGAGTTTCTCATGAACGTCAACACGTTAACAGTGTAATCAGAGATTCATGGAGAAAGAATATTTTTAACAAATATTGAGACGTTATGTGAAAAAAAACTAGCGTGTCCTTTGACCTGTCCTCGAGCGTGTCCTTTGACCTGTCCTCTGATCCGTCCCCTGATCCGTCCCCACTGTCTCTTCTCGTCTCCTCGGTGGACCTGAGTTTTAATTTTAAGTTACAACATAATTCTGTTATAATAATAAAACAGAATAAATCCGATAAATGAAACACGTTAAAAGTTTTATGGAAATTCGACGATGACTTCATCTCATAATGTGTTAGTGTGAATGATGTCATGATTTAATGACTTTACTCTTCGTCTTAATAAACTTGAAGCAGCTTTTTATTCTTTTCTTTGTTGAAGTTTCATTCGTTCGCGTTTGTCTTCTGGGTTTCAATAAAGATTCATTCAACAAAATCAACAAATCGTGGAAATATTTGTTTAATTTAGACTATTTTCATCTCTTGAGACTGTTTACTGATTAAATCCTGACTTCATGTCGTCATTATATTTTATATCTAAAATATATTTTAATGTGAGGAAACTTCTCACTCATTCAGAAATCCTCATTTAATATGTTTCATGTGTTTCATGTGTTTCAATGTTTAATGTGTGCAGTTCAGTGACGATGTATTTTTAACTGCAACAGGAAGTCGTCGTCGTCCCCCCCCCAAGCATGCTCTCTTCTGTTTCCTCACGTCTCTGATCAAATGATCAATAAACAGGAATCAATACATTCATTATACACATGTATATATTTATACATGTGTATATTTATATACCCAGAACTCATATCCAGAAAGGAACTAAAGTTTAAAGTCCTAAACTCGTTTAACGCGTCATAGCTGTAAGTGACCACGAGGGTGCGGGCTTCTATTTCTCCACATTCGAGGTCAGCTAACCGGAAACACATGAAGAAGAAAAGGAGCGCTGGTCTCCACATGTTGAGCACATCAGAGGAACATTAGTATTATTCACACGCTTTAGTTTAGAGACGTGAGAACAAACATGGAGGACGTGAACGTTATAAAGCTGCCGGTGATGGAGGAGAGACAACCGGCCAAGAAGAGGACTCGACCGCCGAAGTTTGACCCCAAAGAAGAGGACCAGGAGCGGCAGACCAACGTGAAGAGGCTCGCGGGTCTGGGAGAGACTGACGAGTCGGTGAAGCTGCTGGAGGAGCTTCTGTTCGGAGCGGAGGACGAGCTGGTGGACCGACTGGTGGAGGTAACTCACCTGGTTCTCTCACTGAAGCGACACGTGAGGAGTCCTCACGAGCTCCAGTGGTTCCGATCAATCCGGATCTCTGTCTCGGGTGACCCCGTCTCGTCTCACTAGTTTCTGTCATATTAATGCTGATATTTGTGTTTTTATACCACAAGAGAACAATTAAAAATCGTATACTGTTAGAATGAAGCTTCACTCAGGTGTGCTCACCTGGAGCTTCCTCTGACATCACTTC
>JAFEUB010001594.1:617500-642500 GCA_024529925.1 Ophthalmolycus amberensis | reverse complement strand
TTCTGTGGAGGAATCAGCTGTTATTGGAGCGATTAGCGAGCGCCGTGACCAGCGCCGTCAGTTGCTGCTAGCTGTTGTGCTAGCAGCAACTGGCCAAGCCAGTTAGCCGTAAATGCTATTCAGAGCTACGAGTTCAGCTGTTCACCGCTCGCTGCCTGGTTCTTGTGTTAAAAATGTCCGCTTCATAATTTTTTTAAAACTGCGTTAACGCGCGATCAAATAATTTTCGCCGTTAACGCGATAACTTGCCTAGCACTAATATATATATTTTGTTTTCAGGTTCCAGAAGGCGATGGGAGGAGCACCTTCGTGGGCTGACGCCAACGTGAAGAAGAAGAACGGTAGAAACACTGATGACTTCTTCTTCTTCTTCTCACTAAACAGCTCATTTTATGACAAAAATAGGTCGTTTTGAAGTAAACATTTTTGTCTTTTAATATTAGTAGAAAACATGAATTGTTAAAAATCAAACGTGTGTTTGTGTGTTCCTGCAGCTGATGAAGAGGACGAAGAGGATGAGGACCTGCTGAGGAGGACGGGGAACTTCGTGGCGTCTTCAGACCGTCTGCCCAGCGGAGTCCTGAGAGTCAGTAGCTCCTTAAATATCAAACAATGTGATTATAAATATAGTGGTCGTCTTCTTGTGGTGGTCGTCTTGTGGTCTTGTGGTGGTCATCTTCTTGTGGTGGTCGTGTGGTGGTTGTCTTGTTGTGGTGGTGGTCTTGTGGTGGTGGTCTTGTGGTGGACGTCTTGTTGTGGTGGTCATCTTCTTGTGGTTGTGGTCATCTTGTTGTGGTGGTCGTGTGGTAGTGGTCGTCTTCTTGTGGTCGTGTGGTGGTCGTCATCTTGTGGTGGTGGTTGTCTTGTGGTGGTGGTTGTCTTGTGGTGGTGGTGGTGGTGGTGGTTGTCTTGTGGTGATGGTGGTGGTGGTGGTGTTCGTCTTCTTGTGGTGGTGGTCGTCTTGTGGTGGTCTGGTGTTGGTAGTGTTCGTCTTGTGGTGGTGGTCTGGTGGTGGTAGTGTTCGTCTTGTTGTGGTGGTGGTCTGGTGGTGGTAGTGTTCGTCTTGTTGTGGTGGTCTTCTTGTTGTGGTGGTGGTGGTCTGGTGGTGGTAGTCTTCGTCTTGTGGTGGTGGTGGTCTGGTGGTCGTAGTCTTCGTCTTGTGGTGGTGGTGGTGGTGTGGTGGTAGTGTTCGTCTTGTGGTGTGGTGGTAGTGTTCGTCTTGTGGTGGTCGTGGTGGTCTGGTGGTGGTAGTGTTCGTCTTGTGGTGGTCTTGTGGTGGTGGTCTGGTGGTGGTAGTGTTCGTCGTCTTGTGGTGGTGGTCTGGTGGTGGTAGTGTTCGTCTTGTTGTGGTGGTGGTGGTCTGGTGGTGGTAGTCTTTGTCTTGTGGTGGTGGTGGTCTGGTGGTGGTAGTCTTCGTCTTGTGGTGGTGGTCTGGTGGTGGTAGTCTTCGTCTTGTGGTGGTGGTGGTGTGGTGGTAGTGTTCGTCTTGTGGTGGTGGTGTGTTCGTCTTGTGGTGGTGGTGGTGTGGTGGTCTTGTGGTGGTGGTGGTCTGGTGGTGGTAGTGGTGGTCTGGTGGTGGTGGTCTGGTGGTGTGGTGGTCTTGTGGTGGTAGTGTTCGTCTTGTTGTGGTGGTCTTGTGGTGGTGGTCTGGTGGTGGTAGTGTTCGTCTTGTTGTGGTGGTCTTGTGGTGGTGGTGGTGGTGGTCTGGTGGTGGTAGTGTTCGTCTTGTTGTGGTGGTCTTGTGGTGGTGGTGTGGTGGTCTGGTGGTGGTAGTGTTCGTCTTGTTGTGGTGGTCTTGTGGTTGTGGTGGTCTTGTGGTGGTGGTCTGGTGGTGGTAGTGTTCGTCTTGTTGTGGTGGTCTTGTGGTGGTGGTGGTGGTCTTGTGGTGGTGTGGTGGTCTTGTGGTGGTGGTGGTGGTGGTCTGGTGGTGGTAGTGTTCGTCTTGTGGTGGTGGTCTTGTGGTGGTGGTGGTGGTGGTGGTGGTAGTGTTCGTCTTGTTGTGGTGGTCTTGTGGTCCTCCTGTCGTCTCGTTGATCATTTGTCTCCGTTTTGTCTCAGATGAAGAAGTGTCTTCATGCTAACAGCTCCCGTCCCTCAGAGGACGGACTGACCACCGTCCAGTTCCATCCCTCCGCTCAGGTCGTCATGACAGCCGGCCTCGACCAATCGGTGTCCCTCTTCCAGGTACGTACCGGTTGTCTCTCTGTAGCGTCACACAGTGAGGACGTAGAGTCGTAGACTGACTCTGCTTTTGTCCCCCAGGTGGACGGGAAGACAAACCCGAAGATCCAGAGCATCCACCTTGAGCGGTTCCCCGTCCACAGAGCCCAGTTCAGCCGGGACGGAGACACGGTGATCGCCACCAGCCTGAAGAACAAGATGTTCTACCTGTACGACATGATGGAGGGCCGGGTCACACCTGTGCACGCCGTCAGAGGTGAGGACCGAGTCAGGATGTCTGTCGTCATTGTAAAAACATACAACGAAATGAAGTTGGCGACTCATCAGTCAGTACAGCAGCAACTGGTAAACAGTGTATAAAAACATGAAGACAAGACATGAAATACATACGGACGAGATGAAACAGGCATCAATGCTCTACAGCAGGGGGGGGCAAACGTGCTGGCTCGGGGGCCACATTGAGTTTGACTGTCACATGAACATGATCAGAGCTCTGCTCTGTAAAGTCTTTCCTTGTCTCTCCCCCCTGTGTCACGGTGTGGGTACATCTCACTGGCGTCAGGAGACGTATCAGAATACCCTTATTTTATTGGTTAAACTGCATCACATGACGTGACTTACAACGCATTGGTCGGTGTTTTTCCTGCACAGCTGAACAAAGTGGCGTAAATGCTGGAAAGGAGCGTGAATAACTCCGCTGCATGAAGCAAAGGCCACTGAAAACGGGTCCGCGACGAACCACCAGTTGAGAATCACTGGTCTGCAGGATGGTGACGAGCGGTGAAAAGATGTTTGTGTGGCGTGTCTTCCGTCTCTTCCCGTTTCCTTCGCCTATATTCCCCTGGGTCCTAAGCCCCTCCCTGTACAGCTTCTTATCACCTCTTTGCACCAACGTACATTCATAACAAATACCACGCATATTACGGTAATCAGCGTTATTATGTGTAAACTCTATCGGTGCATCTCCGGTCTGTCTGTGTTCGTCCTGCATCGCTCTGTTCTGTTCTTTAATGGAACGTTATGGAGGACGGAGCCTCCCAGCTGCTAGCAGACTGTTGTGCTAGCAAGCAGGCTCGCTCGCGAGCTGTACCCAGCATGCAGTTCGGCGGTGAAATTTTATAAATGTACAATTATTAGTGTTACACATTGTTTGTGTCACAGACTGTTGTGTGCTGTGGTGTTTTCTCTGTTAAAAAAGCGTTAGTTGTGGGTTGTTCATTGTTGTTATAAAGTTCTGACCATGACTAGAGTTCCCTCTCAATACATATAAGACAACTAGCGCTGACAGCAGCAAAGAATATATTCAGCTGCCTGTTGAAAGCAGACAGCAGTTGTTTCGGCTATGCACCGGTATAATGTGTGTGAAGAATTCATATCATACCAGAAATAAAAAGCCGGTATACTGCCCAGCCCTAGTCTTTATTATAGTTTGGGCAATTTTGTACCAATATCTGACGGGCCGGATTAAAAGGCCCAACGCGGGCCGTAGTTTGCCCATGCCTGGGCTAAAGTGAAACGGTTTTTTGTTAAAGTGTGGTTTTGTTGCAGCGCTGTCTGGTGTGAGCTGGGGGGTGATGGGAGACAGCGCTGGTCCTCAGCCTGTACCTCCTTCCTGATGTCAGGGGAACAAACAGAGGCTGTGGTCTTCCTGGATGTCCTGAAGTCCACTATGACTTCTTTAGTCTCGGTGGTGTTCAGGACCAGGTTGTTGTCCGAGCACCACTCGGCCAGATATCCTGTCTGTAGTGCGTCTCGTCGTGAGAAGCAGCAGCACGGAGACATTCCATGAACTGTGATAGCTAACAGTAGCGTGCTAACAGTAGCGTGCTAACAGTAGCGTGCTAACAGTAGCGTGCTAACAGTAGCGTGCTAACAGTAGCGTGCTAACAGTAGCTCTCTAGGTATCTGGAGGACACCTGGAGTCTGTTATCGGCTCTACGAGGACACCTGTGAGTCGACAACTAACAGTTGTCAGCCAATCAGAGAGCAGCAGGGTTTGTGTGGGTCTTACCAGGTGAGGTGCTGTCCGTTGGGTCCTAAGGAACCATGTGTTTGTGTTCAGGTCTGAATGAAGCCCGAGTGAAGGAGTTCTCTGTGTGTCCTGAAGGAGGTGCTCTGCTGCTCACTGGAACCAACGGATACCTGCACCTCCTCACACTCAAGGTGCCTCCTCCTCCTCCTCCTCCTCCTCCTCCTCCTCCTCTTGTTTGTAGTAGATCTTTTTACACCTTTAAGTTATTTATATATATATATAAACTATAAAGCCTGTAATGTGTCCAGACGAAGGAGGTGGTCCGCAGCATGAAGATAAACGGGGACGTCATCGGCGTCGCCTTCTCTCACGACGGCAGCAAAGTGTTCGTCAACTCAGGTGAGTGTTTGTGACATCACACGTTAACTTCCTGTTGGTCATGTGACTTACGTGTGTGTGTGTGTGTGTGTGTGTGCAGAGGAAGGGGAGGTGTATGTGTGGGACATGCGCAGCAGTCGGTGTGTGAACAGGTTCACAGATGAAGGCTGTGTGAAGGGGACGTCCATCGCCTCCTCACCCAACGGACAGTACCTCGCCTGCGGGTAAGACACGCCCACACAAACCCTGCTGCTCTCTGATTGGCTGACAACTGTTTGTTGTGGACAACAGACTCCAGGGCCCCGTTCCTCGTACGTGGCTAACTGGCTTTTCGGTTCCACGAAGCAAGTTTGGCAAAATCACCAAGGCAACACATCCATAAGCTTGAACCTGCTCCAGCGCAGGCTAAGTGAGGGTAGCTGGATAAGCCGCCACTCCCCCGGAAAACATGGCAGCTCCTGTCACATACGGTAGTCTGATGCGCTTGCGCATATACTGGGGGTTATACGGGAGTTGATGAAATGCATGTAAAGTGAGACACACGTGATCCTTAAAAGCAGCGGAGCAAACTAAGAAGCCTCTATTGCATTAATGTGCAGCTCCCTTCCTCAGAGATCCACTGATGAAGGAGGATATTAGTTAGATGAGCGTTTTATAGGGAGAGAGTTCTTCCACATCGCCAAGATCCGTTATCACATCATGATGACTTCCTATACGAGCGCTGTCCATTCTGCCCACAAGGAATCATTTCTTTACAGAGCTTCTGGAGCAGACATTGAACACCACACTGCCTGTCCCACAGACTGGATGCAGCCTTGAGCTGTTGTGCGAGTGCTGCGTTGTTGTAGTGTCGGCGATGCGGAGAACATGGGGAAAGCCGCTGCATGCCGCGCTGGTGGTCAAGTTGATTTGGCGCTTAATAAACTTATGGATGTGTTCATTACATCACCATGGCACATATTGTGCTGACTAGCTTAGTCATGTGTGTGCTTAGTGTACTTGCTCTCATGTCCTCTTGATGGCTGGTTGCATACATGAGGTTAAAGCACTCATAATGATATGACAGTGTTATTAGTACAGCAGCACATCATTACTGTAGAACATGATGAAGGTGGATCATGATGAGAACAGAGAATCACACACTATTGATCTTCACTGCTTCAGTTGATTGAATGTCTGATGATGAATAATACACACACACTGATCCGCCCACACACAGACTCACACACATATTCACACTGCTAGTTCTATATGTGATCTACACATACATGTACATACACATATATAGTACATGATACATGAGGGCATACAGTACATATGTCCTCATGTTAATGAGTATCATTAGATCCTCGTTGGGCTTGTTTTTATTATTATTCTGAAAGAGTTGAGATCATTATTGTCGCTATAGATCTCATTGGATGATGCATCATGAAGTCTACTGCCAGCAGCACATTAAAGACATGTCATGTGATTGGTTGGGGTGATGAGGCATTAAAATGAGCCGATACATTTCCAACACTGACGCATTGAACGTGTCTGATATTTTGCCGTGCTTCTTGTCTCGTCCTCTCAGCGGTGCCGCTGTTATATTTTGCCGTGATTACGGTCTTGAGTTCCTCATATGCGTTCATGATCATCTCCTGCTCGTTGGCGGAGAACAAAGAGGCTCTTTCTTTGACTTTATTTCACATTGTACTGTTAGAACATCATGGTTTCTGTGATCCACGCTTCCCCCTTTAGAAGTAGGACGGGCACGCGCAACCATCCTGATCCTGATCGTCTGGGTCGGATTAACTGTTTGAGAGGATCAGCCTCGGAGAAACCGAGATAGCCTGACTTCAATCATCTCGTTAGTTTAAGCTGCTAATAGGACATTTGATCGACTTAGTGAACCACTACGAGGAACGGGGCCTGGTGTCCTCTTGGAGACGATAAAGACTCTTTATAACTGACTATTGATTTTCTCTCTGTTCTCAGCTCTCAGTCGGGCGTGGTCAACGTCTACTCCCAGGAGGCGTGTCTAAATTCAGCCAATCCCAAGCCTCTAAAAGCGGTGATGAACCTGCTGACCTCGGCGACATCTCTGACCTTTAATCGCTCCTCTGAGATCCTCGCCATCGCATCCCGAGCCGAGGACGAGGCTGTACGCCTGGTAAGATGATGATGATGAAGACGATGATGATGATGGACATTGACTCTGTGTGTCCTCGGTCTGTCCTCTTTCTGTCCCCTCAGGTCCACCTGCCCAGCCTCACTGTCTTCTCTAACTTCCCCGTCTCCAAGAGGAAGATCGTCTATCGAACAAGCTGCCTCGACTTCTCCCCACACAGCGGCTTCTTCTCATTGGCTAACAACAAAGGACACGCCCCTCTCTTCAGGTTAGTGAAACAATCCTTGAATTACAGGTAACACATCATTTACATATTTGTACAGTGATGTCACGTCAGTGGCCTTTTGTCCAGCTACTGGGTACTACTAGCTTCTGGGTCTTGTAGTTTTATGTCCTCTTAGCTACTGGGTCTTGTAGTTTTATGTCCTCTTAGCTACTGGGTCTTGTAGTTTTATGTCCTCTTAGCTTCTGGGTCTTGTAGTTTTATGTCCTCTTAGCTTCTAGGTCTTGTAGTTTTATGTCCTCTTAGCTACTGGGTCTTGTAGTTTTATGTCCTCTTAGCTACTGGGTCTTGTAGTTTTATGTCCTCTTAGCTTCTAGGTCTTGTAGTTTTATGTCCTCTTAGCTACTGGGTCTTGTAGTTTTATGTCCTCTTAGCTACTGGGTCTTGTAGTTTTATGTCCTCTTAGCTTCTAGGTCTTGTAGTTTTATGTCCTCTTAGCTACTGGGTCTTGTAGTTTTATGTCCTCTTAGCTACTGGGTCTTGTAGTTTTATGTCCTCTTAGCTACTGGGTCTTGTAGTTTTATGTCCTCTTAGCTACTGGGTCTTGTAGTTTTATGTCCTCTTAGCTACTGGGTCTTGTAGTTTTATGCCCTCTTAGCTACTGGGTCTTGTAGTTTTATGCCCTCTTAGATACTGGGTCTTGTAGTTTTATGCCCTCTTAGATACTGGGTCTTGTAGTTTTATGTCCTCTTAGCTACTGGGTCTTGTAGTTTTATGTCCTCTTAGCGACTGGGTCTTGTAGTTTTATGTCCTGTTAGCTACTGGGTCTTGGAGTCTTCAGACATATTATTTTACTATTATTATTTTTGGGGGCGACCGTGGCTTACTGGGTAGAGAGGGTTGTCCGCTAACCAAAAGGTCACCGGTTCGATCCTCGGCTGCACCGTGTCCTGTGTCGAAGTGTCCCTGAGCAAGACACTGAACCCCTAACTGCTCCCCGGGCGCCTGTGATTGGCAGCCCACTGCTCCCTACATATACAGGGATGGGTCAAATGCAGAGAATGATTTCCCCACTGTGGACTAATAAAGGAATGCTTCTTCTTCTTCTTTCTTTACTTAATTGTACAGTGACGTCCAGACTTATCACCTGATAGTAGTGTAATAAATGTTTTTTTTGAAGGAAAACCTTTTTTTTTGTCTTTATTGTGTCTTGAAATATTATATTAAAAAATAAAATGTTAGGATGGGGGCGGGCCCAGGACGGTTAGCCCCGCCCACATATCAGTTCTGTACTGGACCTAATAAAAATCATGATCCTGATGTCAGCTGATCTGGTTGTAACGTCTTCTGTCTGTGTTCAGGTTGCTTCATTACAAAGACTTCTGAGGAGGAAGTGAAGCCCCAGACCAGGACCAGACCTGGTCTGGGGTCTCAGTGGATCCACTATGAGGACTGATGTTCTCTAAAGATCAGCAGCAACAGAAGCTGGATTAGTTTTTGTGGAGTTTGTCTCAGATGTGGAGGAGCTTTGCAGAAAAGTGAGGAGTGACGTGATGAAACCAGATGTTTGTTTTTTATTGTTTGTATGAAGTGATTCTATAAAAGAAGTAAAACAATTCAACACGTCGGTCTGTTTCTCCCCAGAACCAAAAAGGAGGAAACTGTTAGCTTAGCTTCATTAAAAGAGTCCATCTGATTTACATGCTGCATCTTGTTAGCTAACGAGCTAGAGGCTATCTGTGAGCTAGCATGACTTGAAGCTAACTGGATTAGCTCCTTCACACCTGACCAGTAAACACAACATGGAAGTCAGAGATGCTAATATTGTATATAAAGCTATTTAAACCACATTACTGTTGATCCAGTCTGGTTCATCACCTGGTGAGACTTCAGGGCTTCAAATGGTGTAAATATGACTTATCACGTCACCATGACATGTGAAGCTGTGTATTGTTCATAAAGTGTTCTTAAAGAGTTCATAAAGACTAACTAAACTCAACTAACTAATTAATTAAATTAAACTATATATAAATATGCAATTTTATTTATATATAAATATATACATATTTATATATAAATATATACATATTTATATATAAAATTAAATAAATTAATGTAAGTAAATTAAATATGTATATATTTATATATAAAATTGTATATATATACATTACAGTCATTTAGCAGACTCTTGTATCCAAAGGGACTTACAATTCAGATATCACATTTCTACACCGTAGACACAACTACGGGAGACATTTTGGGGTTAAGTGTTTTGCTCAAGGACACATCGACATGCGACTAGCGGAGCGGGAGCCGGGGTTTGAACCCCGACCCTCTGATTGAAAGACGGCCCTGCTATCCACTTAGCCTACAGTCGCCCCTGTGAAAATCATAAGTTGATCTTTTTTGCTTCGATTAATAAATAAATATTTAAACTCACTAACATGGAGGTCAGAGGTCAACATGAACCAACGTCTCCACCTCTAAACTCACCTGACGGCTTTGATTGACCCCGCCCACCCATGACGTCACAGCTTAACCTGAGTTTCTGGCTCTGAGGCAGAAACACGTCGTGAGGCTGAGAGGAAGGTAAGCACCCTTTGTTCTGCTGCAGCGTCACACTGCCACGTTTATACATGTATATATGTTTATACATGAATGTACTGATACACCGATGTACTTGTGTACTTGTACTTCTGAAGGTCGTTGCTCTTCATTCTGAATCTCTAAAAAAAAAAAAACCTGCCGCGTCATCGTGTGTCGATCAACACATTCAAATCAAGTGAACTTTATTTAAACAGTCTAACGTCACAGAGCAAAGAATGTGATGAAGGCAGACCACGCCCTAATCATCATCAGAGACTCACGTTGTCTTCATCATGAGATTCAGAGATTTAAAGACTTTATATCATTTATTTACATTATTTATTTATATCATTTATTTACATTATTTATTTACATGTGTATTTACATATTTATTTATATCATTTAGTTACATTATTCAGTTGCATTATTTATTTACATTATTTATTTGTATCATTTATTGATATCATTTATTTACATTATTTATTTATATCATTTATTTACATTATTTATTTATATCATTTATTTACATTATTTATTTATATCATTTATTTACATATTTATTTATATCATTTATTTACATTGTTTATTTACATATTTATTTACATTATTTATTTATATTATTTATTTACATGGTTTATTTACATATTTATTTACATTATTTATTTGTATCATTTATTGATGTCATTTATTTATATCATTTATTTACATATTTATTGATATCATTTATTTACATATTTATTTACATTATTTATTTATATAATTTATTTACATAATTGAATTACATTATTTATTTATATCATTTCTTTATATTATTTATTTTAAATGTGTCTAACCATTCAGACTCATTGAGACAAAAACATAATTAAAATCTAACTTTTTTATAATTAATTAATGGTTAAAGTAACTTTTCTCTGTTTTATATGATATAGATAGACAGACTTTATTTCAGACTCATGGTCCAGAGAGACAAATACATAAAATGACGTACAAACAATAAAAGTACGGAGGCCTAGCAGTGCCAGAGAGACAGCTGTACCAATGTCTCCACAGCTGGACTGGTAGCGTGTGGTGCTAAACCTGATGTTGGTTAAAACAACTATGATCCCATTTTCAGAGTCATTCAAGTCTACAGATGAATTTATACATGAGATTTCTTAAAACAGTTTGGAAAGTGTTGACTCGTGCAGCCACAAACATTTCACGAGCACTACTCCATGTCATGACGTCAACTCTTTGTTCTGTAGTTTGACCACAAGTGTGCAGTAGAGTGGAGTACAATATGCTCTGAACAGAGACTTCTTCACTCCATCTGCACACACACCAGACTAACGTGAGACTCTTTGTTGTGCAGACATCATACCACATTGAAATTATCGGTCATGTGTTGTTATAAAATGACCAAGATATTTTACTTCACCACAGACACCAAGATTATTGTCAGACAATTTGAAGTCAGGGAAGTTTAAACATTTGTCCTCTTTAGTTCAACAGATCAGGATAGCACTCTTACTGGCGTTGTATTTGATGTCAAAAAAAAAAAAAGTGATTTTATTTTGAAGGGCATTTTTTATGCAGCGGAATTATTCCAGCATTTACGGCACTTGTTCTGCGGTGCAGGAAAAACACCGACCAGTGCGTTGTGAATCACATCACGTGATGCAGCTCAGCCAATCAAATATGAGTATTCTGACAAGTTTCCGAGAGAGAGAGAGAGAGAGAGAGAGACTGAGAGAGAGACTGAGAGACTGAGAGACTGAGAGACTGAGAGACTGAGAGACTGACTGTTGAGTGTGAAAGTCAAATCATAAGACGATCTCCAAAAGAGAGAAACGTCCAGAGTCACTAGACTCTGACTGGACAGACTCATAGAGGTGAATTCTTCAAACACTAATTTCTCTTTTTAGAAGATGAGAAAAATATAATATCGTGGCTTTTTCACTTCACGCTGAATGAACTGAATTTAAAGCTGCAGGGCAATTCAGTGAACATCATTTATCTAAAATGAATCTGTTACGTTATTTATTATTGTATATATATGTGTGTATAAAAAATGATATATCATTTGGGTGGTGGGTCCCGCAGCCAGACCAGCTGAGAACCACTGGTCTGAACCACTTGCTTTGCCTTCAGACAGTTTATTGATAGCTTGGTGCAGATCATGTGATGTAATTGACTCATTACTCTCACGACTGTCCACGCTATACAAATCACTGTAGATGCAGTTGAATAAGGTGCTATGATGCTGTCGCCATAACTCAGCAGTGTTGTCTGTTCCTAAGATTCCATCTACAGCGCTGTATATTAGTGTTATATAAAATACAGCGCTGTATATTAGTGTTATATAACATACAGCGCTGTATATTAGTGTTATATAACATACAGCGCTGTATATTAGTGTTATATAACATACAGCGCTGTATATTAGTGTTATATAACATACAGCGCTGTATATTAGTGTTATATAACATACAGCGCTGTATATTAGTGTTATATAACATACAGCGCTGTATATTAGTGTTATATAACATACAGCGCTGTATATTAGTGTTATATAACATACAGCGCTGTATATTAGTGTTATATAACATACAGCGCTGCATATTAGTGTTATATAACATACAGCGCTGCATATTAGTGTTATATAACATACAGCGCTGTATATTAGTGTTATATAACATACAGCGCTGTATATTAGTGTTATATAACATACAGCGCTGTATATTAGTGTTATATAACATACAGCGCTGTATATTAGTGTTATATAACATACAGCGCTGTATATTAGTGTTATATAACATACAGCGCTGTATATTAGTGTTATATAACATACAGCGCTGTATATTAGTGTTATATAACATACAGCGCTGTATATTAGTGTTATATAACATACAGCGCTGCATATTAGTGTTATATAACATACAGCGCTGCATATTAGTGTTATATAACATACAGCGCTGCATATTAGTGTTATATAACATACAGCGCTGTATATTAGTGTTATATAACATACAGCGCTGCATATTAGTGTTATATAACATACAGCGCTGTATATTAGTGTTATATAACATACAGCGCTGTATATTAGTGTTATATAACATACAGCGCTGCTATATTAGTGTTATATAACATACAGCGCTGCATATTAGTGTTATATAACATACAGCGCTGTATATTAGTGTTATATAACATACAGCGCTGCATATTAGTGTTATATAACATACAGCGCTGTATATTAGTGTTATATAACATACAGCGCTGCATATTAGTGTTATATAACATACAGCGCTGTATATTAGTGTTATATAACATATCATCAGGGCCCGAGCACCGACGTAGTCGGAGCGGAGGACCTATTGTTATTCTAATGATTATTATTATTATTATTATTATTATTTTACGTGTTTCGTCGCAAAAAGGAGGTGCTGTACTATGAACTCCTCCTCGGGAATAAACAGATCAGCTTAGAATTTGGTCAGAACAATCTAAAGACCTTAGCGATTAAAAGTTACTGAAAGCTTTAGGTTTCATCGAACGACGTGGATATGGTGTGACGGCCATTTTACATGGTTCACCATCATCCATCAAGCTGTTGTAACTCGACTGTACTTTGTCAAAACTGTCCCAAACTTGACATGCTTGTTGACTGTCATGGCTTTAGGACTTCTGCATGCCAATATTAACTCATTGCCATAGCGCCACCTACTGATAAGCACGGACGGAAGCAGGATTCTATAATTACAGCGGCCCAGACACTGAACTTATTGAAAGGGTTTGTGGGCACAGCATGAGAAAAAGACTTCTCTGATCTAAAGATGTGCAAACTAAGATGTTTGGAGAGCAAAAGTTAGATAACAGTCATTCTCAAACCATGTCAGTGGGCATTAGTATAAATGATCTGTCCAGAGCTTCTTCATGACAATCAGGTTAAACGTTACAATGAATGCTTCACACTTCAGTCTAAAGTTACAGAAGAGCTTCAAATGAAAACAGTGTTAAATGAAAGTGTTCAAGTAACAGCAAATGGCACTACTGTTCTGTTAACGTTCATGTAAGTCCAAATACAATCAGCAGGGAGTTGAACCCATCCCAGTAAACTGACAGTCTGTGATGTTACAAACACTGAAGCACATTCACACGTTCATCTTCTTAATGATCTTTAAGGCTTCCATTGATGATTGAATCGGAGGTACACTCAACACATTTGATCTTGCTGCGCTGCTGGTCGACGCAGGAAACGTCTCACTCGTGCACGCAGAGTGTGACGGTCACAGGAACGCACGGCCAGAGTCCTGCTCGGACCCTCGCCGTGCCCGATCAATGCTGCTCGCAGCTTTAATATTACTATTATTATTATTGTTTGTATAAAGCTGAATATCGTCACCTTCCTAAAATAATGGCCAAAGTCATTTTTTGTTGCCTAAATCTTCTCCTTATGATGCTGGCCCCCTCTGGGAAAATGGCCGACATCCTCGGGTGAACAGGTCAGGCTGTTCTACCCCTGCAGTATAACGGCCGTGTTATTTTGTGTTTTCTGAAAAACTTGAAAGAATGACGTAGGCCATTATGTTAGGAAGGTGACGATATGTGGAACTGAATAAAACATTTAAATACATTTTATTAAACAATTAATCAATGAATCTAGAAAATAATCTTCATATTAATCAATAATGAAAGTAATGATGTCATCATCAGGTTTTCTCTCACAGCTCCTCGTCTGTGTGTTCAGTACTTGATTAGCTTAGCTTAGCATGAAGACTGAAAACGGGGGTCAGTGACCTGTATGCTAAGCTAAGCTCAGTCCTGTCACAGACAAACTGCATATAATGACTTGCAGGATCGTCATGTTGTCCTCTGTGGTGGGACGGTCCATACTTTAAGCCTCAAACGTTGAGTTGAGTGTTACAAACATTCTGGTCCCGTCACATCACGTGTCTGTTCTTCCTGTTTACATTCTGTGTTCAATAATGTGACTGATGTTTAAAGAGGCAGAACAATGCTACATGCTACATGCTACATGCTAACCACCCCATCCCGTCTGTCTGTCTGTCTCTACACATGTCTGTCTGTCTCTACACATGTCTGTCTGTCTCTACACATGTCTGTCTTTCTCTACACATGTCTGTCTGTCTCTACACATGTCTGTCTGTCTCTACACATGTCTGTCTGTCTCTACACATGTCTGTCTGTCTCTACACATGTCTGTCTGTCTCTACACATGTCTGTCTGTCTCTACACATGTCTGTCTGTCTTTACACATGTCTGTCTGTCTTTACACATGTCTGTCTGTCTCTACACATGTCTGTCTTTCTCTACACGTCTGTCTGTCTCTACACATGTCTGTCTGTCTCTACACATGTCTGCCTGTCTCTACACATGTCTGCCTGTCTCTACACGTCTGTCTGTCTCTACACATGTCTGTCTGTCTCTACACATGTCTGTCTGTCTCTACACATGTCTGTCTGTCTCTACACATGTCTGCCTGTCTCTACACATGTCTGTCTTTCTCTACACATGTCTGTCTGTCTCTACACATGTCTGTCTGTCTTTACACATGTCTGTCTGTCTCTACACATGTCTGTCTTTCTCTACACATGTCTGTCTGTCTCTACACATGTCTGTCTGTCTCTACACATGTCTGTCTGTCTCTACACATGTCTGTCTGTCTCTACACATGTCTGCCTGTCTCTACACATGTCTGTCTGTCTCTACACATGTCTGTCTGTCTCTACACATGTCTGTCTGTCTCTACACATGTCTGTCTGTCTTTACACATGTCTGTCTGTCTCTACACATGTCTGTCTTTCTCTACACATGTCTGTCTGTCTCTACACATGTCTGTCTGTCTCTACACATGTCTGTCTGTCTCTACACATGTCTGTCTGTCTCTACACATGTCTGCCTGTCTCTACACATGTCTGTCTTTCTCTACACATGTCTGTCTGTCTCTACACATGTCTGTCTGTCTTTACACATGTCTGTCTGTCTCTACACATGTCTGTCTTTCTCTACACATGTCTGTCTGTCTCTACACATGTCTGTCTGTCTCTACACGTATGTCTGTCTGTCTCTACACATGTCTGTCTGTCTCTACACGTATGTCTGTCTCTACACGTATGTCTGTCTGTCTCTACACGTATGTCTGTCTCTACACGTATGTCTGTCTCTACACATGTCTGTCTGTCTCTACACATGTCTGTCTTTCTCTACACATGTCTGTCTGTCTCTACACATGTCTGTCTGTCTTTACACATGTCTGTCTGTCTCTACACATGTCAGTCTGTCTCTACACATGTCTGTCTTTCTCTACACATGTCTGTCTGTCTCTACACATGTCTGTCTGTCTCTACACATGTCTGTCTGTCTCTACACATGTCTGTCTTTCTCTACACATGTCTGTCTGTCTCTACACATGTCTGTCTGTCTCTACACATGTCTGTCCTCCCAGGTGTGTGTCAGTGACTCAGCTGTTATTTTCCCCGTTGAGGAATGTTGTTTGACCTGTCGTCTCACTTCCTGTTTCATCCTGTTTGCTTCCTGTTTAGTCAAAGAAATGAACTGTGGTGTTTGTGTCTCTGTTTCATTTCAACAGGAAGCTAACGGGAAGCTAACGGGAAGCTAACACCTCCAGCAGGATGATGGCGGAGGCTCCAGATCTGTTCTCGGAGCAGGAACTCACCTGTTCCATCTGTCTGGACCTGTTCGATGAACCCGTCTCTACTCCGTGTGGACACAACTACTGTCAGGTGACTCAAGGCCACTTCCTATGGGGGGCATCACTGAGACCTGATCCACTATGAACACGATGAACAGAGAGATACATAAAACTCTTGATGTGTGAATATTAGTTTATTTACTGTATAATAATTAAAGCACCACAGAAGAAGAAGAAGAAGAAGAAGAAGAAGAGGTGATTTAAGTGTATCGGCGGTTACTTCTTCTCATGTTTTATAGGCGTGTATCGGAGGTTACTTCTTCTTCTCTTGTTTTATAGGCGTGTATCGGAGGTTACTTCTTCTTCTCTTGTTTTATAGGCGTGTATCGGAGGTTACTTCTTCTTCTCTTGTTTTATAGGCGTGTATCGGAGGTTACTTCTTCTTCTCTTGTTTTATAGGCGTGTATCGGAGGTTACTGGGCCTCCAGTCCCGTCTGTACGTGTCCGCTCTGCAAACGACAGTTTGAAGAACGTCCTCGGCTCAGCGTCAACAAAGTCTTCGCTCTCATCGCTAATAAATACAAAGAGTCCCGTTACGGTGCCACTGGGTTACCCTCGGCCGTCAGGAACGGCACGGCGGCGACTGATGTCACGGCACCTGGTGACCTGGTGACCTCGTCGGGTGAGGAGGTGGTGTGGTGTGACGTCTGTACGGGGGTCAAACAGCCGGCTGTCAGCTCCTGTCTCACCTGCACCGCCTCCTACTGCTCTCAGCACCTGGAGCCGCACCGGACCACGGCCTTCTACTCCAAACACCCGCTCATGGACCCCCAGGAGGCCCTCAGGGGCCGTACCTGCCGCGCCCATCGCCGCCTGCTGGAGGTGAGCCGACAACCACTTCCTGTTTTTAGTGGAGGACCGACGACCTCCCGGTCACAGTCTTCTCTCACCTCAGATGTGTTCACTTGTCAGGTTTACTGTCGGACGTGTCAGCGCTGCATCTGTGCCATCTGTGTCCTGGAGGAGCATCGAACTCACCAAACAGTCTCAGTCCAGACGGAGAGACTCGGCAAACAGGTAGAGGAGGGAGGAGGAGGAGGGAGGGAGGGAGGGAGGGAGGTGGTGGTGGTGGTGGTGGGAGGGAGGGAGGAGGAGGAGGAGGAGGAGGATAATAAAACAAGGTTATTAATTATCAGAAACAGGTGGCGAGGACGGAGCAGGAGATCCTGAACCGGATCAGACAGAAGGAGATCCATGTGACTCAGCTGAAGAGGAAGCTGGAGGGAGTGAAGGTCGGCCATCTTGTTTTCAGCTTCTTCTTCTGCTGTTTGTGGTTCAAATGTCAATAAAATCTGTCTATTAATAAGAGTTCATGTGTAACTTAAAGCTGGTTTAATTATATGATTTCTATGTTTGTGGTGGTGTTGTTGTTGATGATGTGTTCAGAACTACGCAGACGGAGAGCGAGGAGAGGTGGAACACCTCCTGGACCAGGTGACCGGCTCCTTGGACAGGATCCGGTCTCAGGTTGTGGGCGGGATTGAGAACCAGCTGGACAGCGTGATGTCGAAGGGGGAGGGGCTAGTGAGCCGTCTGGAGGCGGAGCTCGGCGAGCTGATGGACCGGAGAGCCACGTTGGAGATCCAGGCTGTCAGTCAGGACCACATCTGCTTCCTGCAGGTAAGACCTGGACTCATCCCAGTCTCCTCCATTCCTTTCCTCCCCTCCTCTTTTCGCACCTTAGTCCCGCCCACAGTCGATGCGAGTAGAGAAGGTGGGAGGATGGGGGAGTCAAGTACACAGACTTTAACATTTATATTATTGAAGATAATCGAGGAGTAAAGACACAAAGACAACTTTACACAACACATCAGCTCGATATATACATATGTATAAATAAAGAGATATATACGTCTCCTCTGTCCTCTCTTCTGTTCTTTCTTCTCGTCTCCTCTGTCATCTTTCCTCCTCTCTTCTCTCTCCTCTCTCATCGTCTCCTCCCTCTTCCTTTCTTCTCTCCTTGTCTCCTCTCTTCTCTGTCCACTCTCCTTGTCTCTGCTCTCATCGTCGTCGTCCCCCCCCCCCCTCCTCAGAGCTTCGAGGAGGCCACTGCTCCTCTGGTTGAGGAGCAGCAGGAAGAGGTGGACGAGGACGAGGAGTTCTTGCTCCACTTCCCACTGGTGGCGGTGAAGAGCTCTCTGTCTGAGCTGAAGGACAAGATGGACGATATCAGGATGGGAGAGGTCGTCTCCAGAGGGTCGGGGGAGGTCTCCAGAGGGTTAGGTGAGGACAAAATGGGAGCACCACAGAAATGCATTAGGGAAAGATCAATTGATTGATTGATAGAAAGTGATCCTGCTGCTCTCTAGCGTGTCTATAGCGTCTCTCTAGCGTCTCTATAACGTGTCTATAGCGTCTCTATAGCGTCTCTATAGCGTCTCTATAGCGTCTCTATAGCGTCTCTCTAGCGTCTCTATAACGTGTCTATAGCGTCTCTATAGCGTCTCTATAGCGTCTCTATAGCGTCTCTATAGCGTCTCTATAGCGTCTCTATAGCGTCTCTATAGCGTCTCTATAACGTGTCTATAGCGTCTCTATAGCGTCTCTATAGCGTCTCTATAGCGTCTCTATAACGTGTCTATAGCGTCTCTATAGCGTCTCTATAGCGTCTCTATAGCGTGTCGATAGCGTCTATAACGTGTCTATAGCGTCTCGATAGCGTCTCGATAGCGTCTCTATAGCGTGTCTATAGCGTCTCTATAGCGTGTCTATAGCGTCTCTATAGCGTCTCTATAGCGTGTCTATAGCGTCTCTATAGCGTCTCTATAGCGTCTCTATAACGTGTCTATAGCGTGTCTATAGCGTCTCTATAGCGTCTCTATAGCGTGTCTATAACGTGTCTATAACGTGTCTATAACGTCTCTATAGCGTGTCTATAGCGTGTCTATAGCGTCTCTATAACGTGTCTATAGCGTGTCTATAGCGTCTCTATAACGTCTCTATAACGTGTCTATAGCGTCTCTATAGCGTGTCTATAGCGTCTCTATAGCGTCTCTATAGCGTCTCTATAACGTGTGTCTATAGCGTCTCTATAGCGTGTCTATAGCGTGTCTATAACGTCTCTATAGCGTCTCTATAACGTGTCTATAACGTCTCTATAGCGTGTCTATAGCGTCTCTATAGCGTGTCTAACGTCTCTATAGCGTCTCTATAACGTGTCTATAGCGTCTCTATAGCGTGTCTATAACGTGTCTATAACGTCTCTATAGCGTCTCTATAACGTCTCTATAACGTGTCTATAACGTCTCTATAGCGTCTCTATAGCGTCTCTATAACATGTCTATAACGTCTCTATAACGTCTCTATAGCGTCTCTATAGCGTCTCTATAGCGTCTCTATAACGTCTCTATAGCGTCTCTATAACGTCTCTATAGCGTCTCTATAACGTCTCTATAGCGTGTCTATAACGTCTCTATAGCGTCTCTATAGCGTCTCTATAGCGTGTCTATAAACGTCTCTATAGCGTCTCTATAACGTCTCTATAACGTGTCTATAACGTGTCTATAACGTCTCTATAGCGTCTCTATAACGTGTCTATAGCGTCTCTATAGCGTCTCTATAGCGTCTCTATAACGTGTCTATAACGTCTCTATAGCGTCTCTATAGCGTGTCTATAACGTCTCTATAGCGTCTCTATAGCGTGTCTATAACGTCTCTATAGCGTCTCTATAACGTGTCTATAACGTCTCTATAGCGTCTCTATAACGTGTCTATAACATCTCTATAGCGTGTCTATAACGTCTCTATAGCGTCTCTATAACGTGTCTATAGCGTGTCTATAGCGTCTCTATAGCGTCTCTATAACGTGTCTATAGCGTCTCTATAGCGTGTCTATAACGTGTCTATAGCGTCTCTATAGCGTCTCTATAGCGTGTCTATAGCGTCTCTATAGCGTCTCTATAACGTCTCTATAGCGTCTCTAGCGTCTCTATAGCGTGTCTATAACGTCTCTATAGCGTGTCTATAGCGTCTCTATAGCGTGTCTATAGCGTCTCTATAGCGTCTCTATAGCGTGTCTATAACGTGTCTATAGCGTCTCTATAACGTGTCTATAACGTCTCTATAGCGTGTCTATAACGTCTCTATAGCGTGTCTATAACGTCTCTATAGCGTGTCTATAGCGTCTCTATAGCGTCTCTATAGCGTGTCTATAACGTCTCTATAGCGTCTCTATAGCGTCTCTATAGCGTCTCTATAGCGTGTCTATAACGTCTCTATAGCGTCTCTAACGTGTCTATAACGTCTCTATAGCGTCTCTATAGCGTCTCTATAGCGTGTCTATAACGTCTCTATAGCGTCTCTATAGCGTCTCTATAACGTGTCTATAGCGTCTCTATAGCGTCTCTATAGCGTCTCTATAGCGTGTCTATAGCGTCTCGATAGCGTCTCTATAGCGTGTCTATAGCGTCTCTATAGCGTGTCTATAGCGTCTCTATAGCGTCTCTATAGCGTGTCTATAGCGTCTCTATAGCGTCTCTATAACGTGTCTATAGCGTCTCTATAGCGTCTCTATAGCGTGTCTATAACGTATCTATAACGTGTCTATAACGTCTCTATAGCGTGTCTATAGCGTCTCTATAACGTGTCTATAGCGTGTCTATAGCGTCTCTATAACGTCTCTATAACGTGTCTATAGCGTCTCTATAGCGTGTCTATAGCGTCTCTATAGCGTCTCTATAGCGTGTCTATAACGTCTCTATAGCGTCTCTATAGCGTCTCTATAGCATGTCTATAGCGTCTCTATAGCGTCTCTATAACGTCTCTATAGCATCTCTATAACGTGTCTATAGCGTCTCTATAACGTGTCTATAACGTCTATAGCGTCTCTATAACGTGTCTATAGCGTCTCTATAGCGTGTCTATAGCGTCTCTATAGCGTCTCTATAGCGTCTCTATAACGTGTGTCTATAGCGTCTCTATAGCGTGTCTATAGCGTGTCTATAACGTCTCTATAGCGTCTCTATAACGTGTCTATAACGTCTCTATAGCGTGTCTATAGCGTCTCTATAGCGTGTCTATAACGTCTCTATAGCGTCTCTATAACGTGTCTATAGCGTCTCTATAGCGTGTCTATAACGTGTCTATAACGTCTCTATAGCGTCTCTATAACGTCTCTATAACGTGTCTATAGCGTCTCTATAGCGTCTCTATAACGTGTCTATAACGTCTCTATAGCGTCTCTATAGCGTCTCTATAACGTCTCTATAACGTGTCTATAACGTCTCTATAGCGTCTCTATAGCGTCTCTATAACGTGTCTATAACGTCTCTATAACGTCTCTATAGCGTGTCTATAGCGTCTCTATAGCGTGTCTATAGCGTCTCTATAGCGTCTCTATAACGTCTCTATAACGTCTCTATAGCGTCTCTATAACGTCTCTATAGCGTGTCTATAACGTCTCTATAGCGTCTCTATAGCGTCTCTATAACGTCTCTATAACGTGTCTATAACGTCTCTATAGCGTCTCTATAGCGTCTCTATAACGTGTCTATAGCGTCTATAGCGTCTCTATAGCGTGTCTATAGCGTCTCTATAGCGTCTCTATAACGTCTCTATAGCGTCTCTATAACGTGTCTATAGCGTCTCTATAGCGTCTCTATAGCGTGTCTATAACGTCTCTATAGCGTCTCTATAGCGTGTCTATAACGTCTCTATAGCGTCTCTATAGCGTGTCTATAACGTCTCTATAGCGTGTCTATAGCGTCTCTATAGCGTGTCTATAACGTCTCTATAGCGTCTCTATAACGTGTCTATAACGTCTCTATAGCGTCTCTATAACGTGTCTATAACGTCTCTATAGCGTGTCTATAGCGTCTCTATAGCGTGTCTATAACGTGTCTATAGCGTCTCTATAGCGTGTCTATAACGTCTCTATAGCGTCTCTATAGCATCTCTATAGCGTCTCTATAACGTGTCTATAGCGTCTCTATAGCGTCTCTATAGCGTCTCTATAACGTGTCTATAGCGTCTCTATAGCGTCTCTATAGCGTGTCTATAGCGTCTCTATAGCGTGTGTATAGCGTCTCTATAGCGTGTCTATAGCGTGTCTATAGCGTGTCTATAGCGTGTCTATAGCGTCTCTATAGCGTCTCTATAGCGTGTCTATAGCGTCTCTATAGCGTGTCTATAGCGTCTCTATAGCGTGTCTATAGCGTCTCTATAGCGTCTCTATAGCGTGTCTATAACGTGTCTATAGCGTCTCTATAGCGTCTCTATAGCGTCTCTATAACGTGTCTATAACGTCTCTATAGCGTGTCTATAGCGTCTCTATAGCGTGTCTATAACGTCTCTATAGCGTCTCTATAGCGTGTCTATAGCGTCTCTATAGCGTCTCTATAGCGTGTCTATAACGTCTCTATAGCGTCTCTATAACGTGTCTATAGCGTCTATAACGTGTCTATAACGTCTATAGCGTCTCTATAACGTGTCTATAGCGTCTCTATAGCGTGTCTATAGCGTCTCTATAGCGTCTCTATAGCGTCTCTATAGCGTCTCTATAGCGTCTCTATAACGTGTGTCTATAGCGTCTCTATAGCGTGTCTATAGCGCGTCTATAACGTCTCTATAGCGTCTCTATAACGTGTCTATAACGTCTCTATAGCGTCTCTATAGCGTGTCTATAACGTCTCTATAGCGTCTCTATAACGTGTCTATAGCGTCTCTATAGCGTGTCTATAACGTGTCTATAACGTCTCTATAGCGTCTCTATAACGTCTCTATAACGTGTCTATAACGTCTCTATAGCGTCTCTATAGCGTCTCTATAACGTGTCTATAACGTCTCTATAGCGTCTCTATAGCGTCTCTATAACGTCTCTATAACGTGTCTATAACGTCTCTATAGCGTCTCTATAGCGTCTCTATAACGTGTCTATAACGTCTCTATAGCGTCTCTATAGCGTGTCTATAGCGTCTCTATAGCGTCTCTATAGCGTCTCTATAACGTCTCTATAACGTCTCTATAGCGTCTCTATAACGTCTCTATAGCGTGTCTATAACGTCTCTATAGCGTCTCTATAGCGTCTCTATAACGTCTCTATAACGTGTCTATAACGTCTCTATAGCGTCTCTATAGCGTCTCTATAACGTGTCTATAGCGTCTCTATAGCGTGTCTATAGCGTCTCTATAGCGTCTCTATAACGTCTCTATAGCGTCTCTATAACGTGTCTATAACGTCTCTATAGCGTCTCTATAGCGTGTCTATAACGTCTCTATAGCGTCTCTATAGCGTGTCTATAACGTCTCTATAGCGTCTCTATAACGTGTCTATAACGTCTCTATAGCGTGTCTATAGCGTCTCTATAGCGTGTCTATAACGTCTCTATAGCGTCTCTATAACGTGTCTATAACGTCTCTATAGCGTCTCTATAACGTGTCTATAACGTCTCTATAGCGTGTCTATAGCGTCTCTATAGCGTGTCTATAACGTCTCTATAGCGTCTCTATAGCGTGTCTATAACGTCTCTATAGCGTCTCTATAGCATCTCTATAGCGTCTCTATAACGTGTGTCTATAGCGTCTCTATAGCGTCTCTATAGCGTCTCTATAACGTGTCTATAGCGTCTCTATAGCGTCTCTATAGCGTGTCTATAGCGTCTCTATAGCGTGTGTATAGCGTCTCTATAGCGTGTCTATAGCGTGTCTATAGCGTGTCTATAGCGTCTCTATAGCGTCTCTATAGCGTCTCTATAGCGTGTCTATAGCGTCTCTATAGCGTCTCTATAGCGTGTCTATAGCGTCTCTATAGCGTGTCTATAGCGTCTCTATAGCGTCTCTATAGCGTGTCTATAACGTGTCTATAGCGTCTCTATAGCGTCTCTATAGCGTCTCTATAACGTGTCTATAACGTCTCTATAGCGTGTCTATAGCGTCTCTATAGCGTGTCTATAACGTCTCTATAGCGTCTCTATAGCGTGTCTATAGCGTCTCTATAGCGTCTCTATAGCGTGTCTATAACGTCTCTATAGCGTCTCTATAACGTGTCTATAACGTCTCTATAGCGTGTCTATAGCGTCTCTATAGCGTGTCTATAACGTCTCTATAGCGTCTCTATAACGTGTCTATAACGTCTCTATAGCGTGTCTATAGCGTCTCTATAGCGTCTCTATAACGTGTCTATAACGTCTCTATAGCGTCTCTATAGCGTGTCTATAACGTCTCTATAGCGTCTCTATAGCGTGTCTATAACGTCTCTATAGCGTCTCTATGACGTGTCTATGACGTCTCTATAGCGTGTCTATAATGTCTCTATAGCGTCTCTATAACGTGTCTATAACGTCTCTATAGCGTGTCTATAGCGTCTCTATAGCGTGTCTATAACGTCTCTATAGCGTCTCTATAACGTGTCTATAACGTGTCTATAGCGTCTCTATAGCGTCTCTATAGCGTCTCTATAGCGTGTCTATAGCGTCTCTATAGCGTGTCTATAGCGTCTCTATAATGTGTCTATAGCGTCTCTATAACGTGTCTATAACGTGTCTATAGCGTCTCTATAGCGTCTCTATAACGTGTCTATAGCGTCTCTATAACGTGTCTATAGTGTCTCTATAGCGTGTCTATAACGTGTCTATAGCGTCTCTATAGCGTCTCTATAGCGTGTCTATAGCGTCTCTATAGCATCTATAACGTGTCTATAGCGTCTCTATAGCATCTATAACGTGTCTATAGCGTCTCTATAGCATCTATAACGTGTCTATAGCGTCTCTATAGCGTCTCTATGGCGTCTGAAGATGTGTGTGTGTCTGTTGTGTTTCAGGGTTGTCAGGTGACCTGATGTCAGCAGAGAGCATGCTCAGTCTGAGAGGAAGCAGAGCCAGTCTGAGGACGAGTCAGTGGTCT
>JAFEUB010001594.1:415000-602500 GCA_024529925.1 Ophthalmolycus amberensis | reverse complement strand
AACCACAAAGAAATAAGAATAAAATTGAATATGATTGTCTGATTTATGTTTGCTTTTTGTTAATAAAATAAGTATAAGTATATTTATTATGTTGAACAAAGGTTAAATGTTATTTCACAAGTTTAAAAAAATGCCCCCAATTTTTTGAAAATGCCCCGGATCTCAGTCAGTGGGGGCAAAAATTGCCCCCAAAAAAATATGTGAATTTCCTACGCTGTACCTGCATCTCGTGAACTAAATGTTATTGCCCTTTTGTTCATATAGCAGTACTTTTAAAATAAAAGTGCGCAATACACTACTTTTGAATTCATCATTGAACTTTGCCATAACAATGCGATTAATCGCACTATTTTTTTTTAAAGTACTATATGTACCTCTGAGATGTAGTACAGTATAAAGTACAACATGTACCTCTGAGATGTAGTACAGTATAAAGTACTACATGTACCTCTGAGATGTAGTACAGTATAAAGTACATGTACCTCTGAGATGTAGTACAGTATAAAGTACTACATGTACCTCTGAGATGTAGTACAGTATAAAGTACAACATGTACCTCTGAGATGTAGTACAGTATAAAGTACTACATGTACCTCTGAGATGTAGTACAGTATAAAGTACTACATGTACCTCTGAGATGTAGTACAGTATAAAGTACTACATGTACCTCTGAGATGTAGTACAGTATAAAGTACAACATGTACCTCTGAGATGTAGTACAGTATAAAGTACTACATGTACCTCTGAGATGTAGTACAGTATAAAGTACTACATGTACCTCTGAGATGTAGTACAGTATAAAGTACTACATGTACCTCTGAGATGTAGTACAGTATAAAGTACAACATGTACCTCTGAGATGTAGTACAGTATAAAGTACTACATGTACCTCTGAGATGTAGTACAGTATAAAGTACAACATGTACCTCTGAGATGTAGTACAGTATAAAGTACAACATGTACCTCTGAGATGTAGTACAGTATAAAGTACTACATGTACCTCTGAGATGTAGTACAGTATAAAGTACAACATGTACCTCTGAGATGTAGTACAGTACTTTAGACTCGCACTGAAGTACAGTACTTTAGACTCGTACTGAAGTACAGTACTTTATTGAATGTACTCCGTTACTTCCGGTCACAGGTCGTTACTTTAACAGTCTAAGTTACCTATCAGAGAGTCATGACGTCACTAACAGACTGTTCTGTTAAACAGAGAGCTGACACAGCAGGTTAGCTTGTTGAAGCTAACGTGTTAGCCTTCACGTTAGCTTCACTGTGAAGTGAGAGCTGGTTTAAAATTGAAAATGTGTTCTGAGTTTAGATTGTTGTATAAAGTTAGCGGTGTGCTAATAACCACATTAGCCTAAAGCTAGGCTAGCTTGTGGCCGTTTTGTTTTCAAAATATTAGCACAAAGCTAGCTAGCGGTTAGCTAGCACCACTTAGAGTTAGCGTGCTAGCTGTTAGCCTGTAGCCGCTTTTCCTTTCTGTGTTTTTGTACCCGGGGCTCTGTACCGGGGGTTCATTGCTAACTAGACTGGACCAGGTCAACTGGTCTCGGTGCTGCTCACTAGCCACTAGCATAGTTCACTAGCCACTAGCCTACCTTACCTTTCTGTATTCGGAGCTGGGCCGCGCTAGCTTTCTTCCCTCCGGCTCCTGTTCTGTTTCCTCCAGCAGATTCCTCGTCTTTCTTCTGCTGCTTCAGGGAAAAGAGCTTAATCATCTTCAGTTATTTTAATAATGGACGCCTCAGCTTCAGCGTCCCGTCTGTGTTCAGGTGTGTGAGTTTATACGGCAGAGTCGGTTCAGTCCTAACGGCTACCGGGATGTTGATGGAGGAGCCGGTGCGTCTCTACTAGTTATACTGAGGGGATGCTAGCTGGGTTAGCTTAGCATGCTAGCTTAGGGGGGGGGGGGGGGGGGGGGGGGGCAGGGCAGACATAGAGAGAGACAAATGTGTGTATATGTATATACATATATGTATGTATATATATATATATGCATATACATATGTATATATATATATGTATATGCATGTGTATATGTACGTACATATACACATGCATATACATATATATGTATATATTCTGAGTATAAACTGAAAAAAACACCCTACAAATCCCAGCATGCCTCTCTGCACACGACACACATGGACGTCATCACGCAGAGGCGGGGCGTGCGTGGTCACGCTCTGCGTCTCTTGTATTTACAATGTTTCTTTATTTATTTTATTTCCTCTGAAGGCCAGAACGTGGAGCGTGATATGTGTAGTCACCTGTATGATGTAATCACTGCAGGGGGGGGGGGATTCAACATGACACGAGACACCAACCGACTCACAACACCGCACCAAATCACGCACAACACCGCAGCCCAAAGAGCGCCACACACAATAGACACACGGAGAACAATAGCGCTCGCGCTGCTCTTTATCTCATAATATCTGATCGATTCTAATGCGATGATCAATGGGGTCTAGTTCCCGCGGAGGGTTATTAAACAAAAACACTACGCTTCAGTTAAAATGAGACGTTTGAGGTGTTTTAAAGCCCCCCGGGAAGACACGAAGAAGAACACGTTGTAACGTGCTGAGCGGAGAGAGAGACAGGTTCATTCACACAGAGAGACAGACAGGCTCTGGGGGGGGGGGGACACGATACTCAAGTCAGCAGAACTGCGCCCTTCACTTGATCGATATCGATTAGTTTGGAGAGATTCAGACCCACAGCGGGTCCGTTAGAGAAGCTAGCACTGGAAGCTAAGCTAGCACCGGAAGCTACAGCGATGGGTCGCGTGTGATCAGCCCCGGGAAAGCTCACGGCAGCCTGGCGGAGAAAAAGAAACAAGGAAGCTAACCGAAGCTAACGTGGTGCTAACTGTGGGCTAATATTGTTTTTCTAATGAGCGACCAAGGAGCATGCGACCTGATACGAAGAGGTTAGTGTGTCTTTATCAGCGGCCATGTTTGTTGTATTAACCTCCATCTGTGTCTTTAATGAGGAGAGATAATGAAAGAGGAAGCGGACTGTGGAGCAGCTAGCTCTGCTGAGCTAAACATGTCAGCCTAGCATGGAGCACATCACTGGGTCATCTCACAGGTGTGATATTTAATCAACTACACACCTGGATACACGTTTGCAGGTATTAATGTGGAGCCAGGTTAATGTGACGTGCTAGCTTTTAGCCGTTAGCAGCTAACATCGATAGTGGAACCAGATGCGCATCTTCATTATTCTTGAGTGCTAACTTGTGCTAGCTATGGTTGATAGCTAGCTTTATGTTTATACGAACAACACAGTCTTTATTGATGCTCAGGTGGGAACTGATGCTGATAAATAGATAAAAGTCAGGTCAATAAGAGGTGTGTTACATGAAACAAATATAAAACACGATTAACATTAAATAAACGGTAACCAAACACCACATTCTCAATTAGCAACACAATACATATTACATGTCTAAAGGAGTAGGAACAAGTATACACCTATATGGTCCTATAGTAATAATCACTTTAATGTTTATCATATATAATCACTTTAATCAATGTTTATCATATATAATCACTTTAATGTTTATCATATATAATCACTTTAATGTTTATCATATATATAATCACTTTAATGTTTATCATATATATAATCACCTTAATGTTTATCATATATAATCACTTTAATGTTTATCATATATATAATCACCTTAATGTTTATCATATATAATCACTTTAATGTTTATCATATATAATCACCTTAATGTTTATCATATATAATCACTAATGTTTATCATATATAATCACTTTAATGTTTATCATATATAATCACCTTAATGTTTATCATATATAATCACTTTAATGTTTATCATATATAATCACCTTAATGTTTATCATATATAATCACCTTAATGTTTATCATATATAATCATAAATCATCACTTTAATGTTCATCATATATATAATCACTTTTTATGTTCATCATATATAATCACTAATGTTTATCATATATGATCATCAATAATCACTTTAATGTTTATCATATAGAATCACGTTAATGTTTATCCTATATAATCATCAATAATCACTTTAATGTTTATCATAAATAATCACTTTAATGTTTATCATATATAATCACTTTTTATGTTCATCATATATAATCACTAATGTTTATCATAGATAATCACTTTAACGTTTATCACATATAATCACCTTAATGTTTATCAAATATAATCATAAATAACCACTTTAATGTTTATCAAATATAATCGTAAATAACCACTTTAATGTTTATCAAATATAATCATAAATAACCACTTTAATGTTTATCAAATATAATCATAAATAACCACTTTAATGTTTATCAAATATAATCATAAATAACCACTTTAATGTTTATCAAATATAATCACTTTAATGTTTATCAAATATAATCGTAAATAACCACTTTAATGTTTATCAAATATAATTGTAAATAATCACTTTAATGTTTATCAAATATAATCATAAATAATGAATGTTTATCTGATGGAGGAGTTAGGGTTTGAGGAGACTACATGGAGGAGTTAGGGTTTAACTCTTGTCTCATTTCTGGTCTGATAAACAATACGTTCTCTGTTCTCTGCAGGTGTAATATTTGTTGACTCCTTTTTTCATACCAAAGTGGGCGTTGTTACATCTCTCAGCATTTTACCCACTTTTTGTCATTCTTTCAAATTATGCAGCGGGTAGACAACTGTCGCATTCTGTAGAATTTATACTTTTTCCGTATGGTTTCTATCATTATGGTTAAAAACCAGCAGCTGTGCGAACTGTGTTACGGCAACATTTCTATCATTTGGACACCGTTTAACGTTGCGTCCATGTGGAAGCTGGAATATTTCTCAGACTCAGCACAACCAAAATAAGAAGAGCTCATAATAAATCAGTATTCTGTAAAATACCTCTGACTATGGTATCATGATAATGGTATCGCGGTAAAGACGACTGTATCGAGACGACGGTATCGAGACAGAGACGACGGTATCGAGACAGAGACGACGGTATCGAGACAGAGACGACGGTATCGAGACAGAGACGACGGTATCGAGACAGAGACGACGGTATCGAGACAGAGACGACGGTATCGAGACAACGATATCATGATGACGGTATCGCGGTAAAGACGACGGTATCATGACGATGGTATCGAGACAAAGACGACGATATCATGACGATGGTATCGCGGTAAAGACTGTGTCACTGACGATGGTATCGCGGTAAAGACGCCGGTATCACGACGATGGTATCGAGACAAAGACGCCGGTATCACGACGATGGTATCGAGACAAAGACGCCGGTATCACGACGATGGTATCGAGACAAAGACGACGGTATCACGACGATGGTATCGCGGCAAAGACGGTGTCATGACGATGGTATCGCGGTAAAGACGACCGTATCATGACGACGGTATCGGGGTAAAGACGATGGTATCGGGGTAAAGACGGCGGTATCGAGACAAAGACAACGGTATCGAGACGACGGTATCGAGACAAAGACGACGGTATCGAGACGACGGTATCGAGACAAAGACGACGGTATCGAGACGACGGTATCGAGACAAAGACGACGGTATCATGACAATGGTATCGCGGTAACGACGACCGTATCATGACGACCGTATCGGGGTAAAGACGATGGTATCGAGACAAAGACAATGGTATCGAGACGACGGTATCATGACAATGGTATCGCGGTAAAGACGATGGTATCATGACGATGGTATGGAATGCACCTAGTAATATGTGTAAAATATAAGCGCTACTCCAAGACCCGTTTGAGAGGAGAAACTGCAGTGACAGGGCTGATCCCAGATCAGCCTGACCTCACAATCAGACAGCAGACTAGCGGGAAAGGGAAGCAGTACATCTACTTATTATAATATTATTATTATTATTATTATTATTATTATTATTATTATATCATACTTATTATTAACTTCTCTAGCAGCTGTACGCCAGAAAGGTTTGGCTAGCTGGATGCAGTCATGCTGATAACTTATTTAGCTTTTTAAAACAACGGGGACAGATCCAGCACGGACAGTTAGGGAGTGAGGGATGAGGAGGTAAGGAAACATGACAACACCAGGACACACATGGAGAACTCTGTCAAGCTACATATTAGGCAAAGTGAACATCTTTCCTCTACATAGTTGTCCTCAGTCTCATCTGCTTAACTTGGTCATGGAGGCATCAACATTTCATTGAGATGGTAAATTAACAGTGAAAACTCATCATAGCTGGATGATTGGATGTAGGGTGCGTTACTTGCTTTTTCTGTGGAAAGGTGGTCCGTCTCTGGGGTCCGCCCCTCCCTCCCTTTCAGTCCGATGTGTGGAAGGAAGGTCTCATCCTTTTAGGCTCTGGACACTCTGCTCGCCAATGTCCCTGCCTTCCGCAGTTGTGACAGACATTTGGATCATACCCTTTGTGAGTCGGTTCTGATCTGCCTCTGCCGCGAAACATTGTCAACTGAGCCTCTTCCAGTTTTGTTTGTCTGCTCTCCTTCTGTCGTTCATCTCTTCTGTGTAACTCATCCTCAGCATGCTGTAGGATATCTGCAAGTGGACACGGTTTCCAGGTTACACAGGATATTTTCACCATCTGTGCAAGTTCTGGTCGCATTCTACTCATGAATGTTCTTTCAGATGGACTTCGTACGGCTGTAGGGGCTGTGTGCCCATTGGGTTGGGTCGGCTGAGGCCGCCGTGAATGTCGAGGGCTGTAGGAATGAACTGCATGTCTCTTGTGGCCCTTGTGTCATAGAGGTGATGGAGGACAGGTTCGGTCTCAAGGGAAAGTTTTCTTTGTTACTGTCGTAATGAGAGCATCTACTGCATTTCTAAAGTTCACATTGTTACCGTGCTCATAATCTGGATCATTCAGGCGGAAAGTCATTCTTACAGGGGTGAACACACCTTGAACTTTGTGATAGTCATTTGTCAGAAATTTACTCGCCAGACGCCGCAGCTCGGACATGGTGGGACAAATTGTATAATATCAGTCTCCCATTTGGCAAGATTGTCCTTAGGATTGCAGACGTGGCTCATTGCTTCAGCCACATCTGCATCTGACCAGGGTCTGAAAACCAGCATCGGCCCTTGTGCCCCTGCCACTTCTACCATTGGCATGGTGGTCTCAGGATCAGACGAAGCCTCCACCAGGCCTCGGGTCATGGCCAACCTTCGTTGAGCCTCTTTGCGGGTCATACAAGGTGAGAAGGTCATCTTGCTGGTGTCGGTGGTTGAATTTGGCTGCCGTCTTTCTGGATTGTCATCGGGCGAAGGAGGTAGTGTGTGCTGGACCTGGCTGGGGAGACTGCTGGGTAGCGTAGGCTGGAGGAGCAATGGGAGGGGAAGAGTGTAGATCCGGGTCCACCGATCTCCTCAGTATCTCAGATAGACAAGGATAAAGAGGTTTTGGTTGACAAATTTTAGCACCCTTTGTAGCAGAGGTAGCCAACACGGTGCCGGCGAGGACCATGCGAGTCGCGTTCTAAAAATAGCACCAGTCACGATGGAGCTCCATCTAAAAAAATGTAGTCGCTGTTCTTTTTTTAATCTAAAACGCTTGCATAAATGTAATTAATGTAATATGACAATATTTAATATAACATTTTAAAAACTAAAATGTTTTATGTATATATGAACTCTGACCTTGTCTGAAGTCAAAGTTCAATATTGTGCGCATGTCAAATGGCCATCTCACTCTTTGCTGAGACAAGGAAGTGGGCGCAGCTACGATGGGAAGCTACGAAGCTAGATGTGGTTCTTACCCCCCAAACTAAAGATAACATGGCAGAAAAGCGAAAGGAAAACATACTACTTTCACAATGATTGGGAGGAAGAGTTCTTTTTTACGACAGTGAAAGACAAATGTGCGTGTCTCATTTGCGGGGCAACTGTTGCGACGGTAAAGCGGCACAATGTGGAGAGACACTTCAGTACGTGTCACAATAGCTTCCATGCTAACTACCCACCTGGCAGCGCACTACAGAAAGAAAAAGTGCGTGACTTAAAGTCAGCTTTGGGCAAACAGTCTTTTTTCACGAGGCCGGTGATAAAATCACAAAACAACTGAAGGCTTGCACATCAGAGAGAGCGGAGATGGCATCGGGACCATTCTTCTCGTCTTTGAGCACAGTGTTTGCAACTATCATCATGACATCCCCGGCCGAAAAGGGTTTCTTGTTCTTCATCAAAAAATGTGCAGCTCTAAACGAAGCTTCACTGGGGGCGAGTACGATGGTAAGAAGAGTGTCGGCTATATCCGAAAACTTAACGGAGCAACTGGACCGGGATCTGGTTCAGTGCAGGTGGTTTAGCATCCAGTGCGACGAGTCCGTGGACAGCACCAGTACAGCTCAGCTGATGATGTTTATCCGAATGGTGTTCGATGATTTCTCCACAAAAGAAGAAGTCCTGACACTTCTGCCCCTGAAGACAACAATGAGGGGAATTGACATCTACAACGCGGTGAAGAGTCTTTGTGGAGAAAAAGGACCCGTTAGAAAAGCTGGTGTCGGTGACAACAGACGGTGCTCCCGCCATGACGGGCTGGCATGTAGGCTTCATTGAGCAATGTAAAGGTGACCCAGACTTCCCAAAATGTATCCATTACCACTGCATCATTCACCAGCAGGCGCTATGTGCAGAAGTGACCGGCTTTGATCACGTGATGACTCCTGTCGTGAAGATCATGAATGGCATCTGCTCCAAAGCCAAACAACAGGACATGCAAGGTGCTATTGGAGGAGCAGCTGAATCTGGTGACCTGTTGCTCCACACAGACATCCGATGGCTCAGCAGGGGACAGATTTTGCAGTGTTTTTTGGCACTTTTGGGCGAAATCAAAGAGTTCATGCAATCCAAAGGGGAAGATGCCTCGCTGCTCGAGGACCCTGAGTGGATCCTTGACCTTGCCTTTTTAACGGACATCACTGGGAAACTGAACCATCTGAACTGTGAGCTGCAAGGCAAAGGTAAAACTGTTGCTGACATGATAAGTGCTGGAAACGCATTTAAAGCTAAGTTGAACATTTTCTCTGTGCATTTACAGAGAACAAAAGTGCTGCACTTTCCCTCTGTACAGTCAGTGTTGAATGACGATGCTTCAGCATCTGGGGCTTCTGACAAAGCAGGAGAAAAGTCCTCTCGAGTCATAAACAGACCAGGGCAAGAGTTTGTGACTTTGATCAACTTGAGCCATGTGTGTCATTTGTTTCATATCCTTTCATGCAAGTGGACATGACATGCATTGCTGAGCAACTAAGTGCTACTTTCAACTTGGATGCTGGACAGGTGGAGATTGAAATCGTAACGTTGCAAAATGATCTCCACCTCAAAGCCCATCAGTCTGCACCAAACTGTTGGTGCCTTGTGGACACGGACAAATACAAAGGTGTATGCACAGCAGCTATGGAAGCTGCCTGTCTTGTTGGTTCAACCTCTCTGTGAATCAGCCTTTTCTGACATGAACTTCACCAAGAACAAACCGAGAACACGCCTCACTGATGCACATCTACAGACTCACTCAGAGCTGTGCAGTGCCAGGCTTCCACTAACATTTACAGACAGCGAAAGAGATAACATAATGTTTTCATTGAAAACAACATCAAACTCAAATATTGTACAAAAATGTGAAAAATATGTTCAAAAAGTGTGTTCAAAGATTTTGATTTGTTAAAAATGCTACAGATTTGGTGATTAGTACTAATGTGATAGGATTCATTTAAAAAAGTGAAAGAGTTGATTTTTTTTATTATTATTTATCATTTGTATAAACATGGGACAGAGTTCACCATTTGTTCAAAAATGTTACAGTCCTCTGACTTTCAAATGTTGAAAGAGATTAACAAATAAATGTTGCATGTTTAAATATATCTGTTTCATCATTGTGGAAATAATTGTTAATTATTGTGAGGAATAATTAACATAAACGTGATCAGACAGTCTCTCCACATATAATATTATTAAAAGGTGATCTGTGCAATTTTGTTATTCAGGAAGTTTGTATCAAACAAGTAGCCCTTCGTACTACTCGGTACCCTTAAAGTAGCTCTCAGCATTCAAAAAGGTTGGTGACCCCTGCTTTGTAGGCTCTTCGGACTTTAGTGAATTAAATGCTTTCAATCTCTCTCTCTGACTCACATCTCCACATTTGAAATGCCTCACAGTCTGCCTTAAATATCACATTATTTTCCTGCTTCCTTTCGAACAGGGCTGCATGCTGAGCTGTACCGCTCTTCATCTTCCTCAGTTGCACCTTCATGTGTTAATTGATTCTCACTTGAACCTCCATTGGAAGGAAACCCCAAATCAACCCATTTTTGCATTTGATTTAAACTGCCAGGATAACGTTCTCACATAAATTGACACAAGGGTGGCAGGACACTAGTGTCATGGTTTGCACCAGTCTCCCCGTTACGCTGACCGCTGCCCGTTCTCGCGTTATCTGTCTGATAAACTGGAGGTGCGTCAATGAATTACCAGGATTCACCGGATGCATACAACTCGTGAAGAATAACGCATGAATAACAAATGGAACGTCAGTGACCGTTGCTGATTCTCTAGTTATCTGTCGACTGCATTAAACTGGAGGTGCACCAATGAATTACCAGGATTCACCGGATGCATACAAATCGGGAAAAAAGTACCACAGAAATAACCATGACACGTCTGTCAACAGCTCTCAACAGTTGTGAGGTAGGCCTATCAATGCTTTAGCTATGACTCTGTCTGCCTTCAAATACTTTAGATCTCTCACCGCGTGGTTTCCGTTCGTTCTTCAACTGGATTGGATCGGCAACCCGGGCGCCGCTGGACGGCAGCGTCTCACCCTCAGGGAGGAATCATCTTATCGTACGGCCTTCTGTCCGTCCGACAGAGTCCAGGTCACACCTCCATCCCATCCTCGTCGCCAAGTTTGTGGTGGAAATTAATGTATTTCCTTGTGAGAAATCAAAAGTATCTGAAGCTCTCTGTATTTATTACAGGATAAGATATAGTGTACAAGTCATCAAACATGAGCCAAAGAGTACAAACGGAGTCACAGGATACTGTTGGGCTGGATGGGGACAGAGTTCCTTCACCCGGGGAGGATCAAGGAAGTCTGACCTCCTGGGTGTTGAGGGGAGCTTTTAATACACGGGACGCACTTTGTCCCGTCCAGCTGGAGACAGCGTGCACATCAATGTTTAGTTAGCCAGCATATCTGGTCTATGGACATCTAAGAACATGTGTTACAGTAATGCTGACACAGAAACATCGGTTCAAGCTATAGAGAAGTGACAGAGTTCATCAAATTACTTTTTCTCCGACACAAGGTCCATATGGTTTATATGAATAAATAAACATGTTAGAATAGAATATAAATGTACTTTATTCATCCCCAACCGGACATTTGTCTGTGGCAGCAGCAAACAGGGTTACACAATAAAATAAAATATTGGGTATGGAAAATGCACAATATATACAATATAATAAAATAACAGAGCAGGACCTATTCAATTTAAGAAAATAAAGTAATAAAAATGCACAGTATAGACACTGAATAGAATCATATTAAATTAACTAAGTAGGAAAAAAAATAAACAAAACGGTAGTGCACAAGATCACCAACAGCCGTGTAGCGTTGTAGTCATGTGAAGGACGACGATCTGGCCCGAGGTGTTTTATTATAAAGTCTTATTGCAGAGGGCAGGAATGTTCTCCTGTATCTGTCCTTGTGACAGCGGAGCTGCATCAGTCTGTTGGAGAAAGTGCTCCGCTGTCCCTGCAGGAGGTGGTGGAGAGGGTGGTCCGGGTTATCCAATATGGATCATAGTTTCTTCAGTGTCCTCCTCTCCACCACCTCTTCCAGATAGTCTTGTTTGCAGCCAATGATGGAGCCGGCCTTCTTTACTAGTTTGTTCAGTCTGTTGGTGTCTCCGGCTCCAATGCTGCTCACCCAGCAGACTACAGAAGTACAGTGCACTGACCACAACAGACTGTAGAACATCTCCAGCATCTTGCTGCACACGTTGAAGGATCGAAGTTTCCTCAAGAAGAAGAGTCGACTCATCCCCTTCTTGTACACAGCGTTGATGTTGTTCTTCCAGTTCAGTCTGCTGTCGATGGAGACACCCAGGTACTTGTACTCCTCCACCATGTCCACGTCCTCTCCCAGAACTCTCAGCGGTTGTGGAGTCGTCGTCTTCCTCCTGAAGTCGACCACCATCTCTCTGGTCTTGGCCACGTTCAGATGCAGGTGATTTCTCCACAAAGTCCTCCACTACTGCCCTGTACTCCTCCTCCCGTCCGTCCCTGACACACCCGACCACTGCAGAGTCATCCACTGGATTATTATATAATCTTCCATTATATAATATTTTATTTATAGATACAGTATGTTGAGGATGAAACTCACCCCAGCGTGGAGGAGGCCAGACCACACGTGTGTCCAGCTGCTTCGTGCAGTTCACACGCTGCAATAATAACTACCAAAACTGGTTTACAGTTAAAAGGATTTAATCCCACTGATGCAAGTACGATTACAGTTAAACATTGGAGTACATACTCCTATGAAATATTACAATATTAACCCACTTTGGAAAAAACTACCTCTGGTCCCAGGACACAGCCGTCCCAGGCAACCACACGCTAAAAGAGGCAGAAAAAAACACTTTCTAGATCCCGCCCTCAACACCGTTCGAAACTCTTCCCCTTCCGTTTATCCCAATTCCTATTGGCTTACTTCCAGGAGTGTATTCGCCTGTCTGGCTTTCTGCCCCTGAGCTCACTAACACATTCAAATGACTGTCAGTTATTGTTTAATCCCTTCTATGATAATCCTTCAGTATAGAAGTTAAGTTGTCTTTTAGCTACTAATCCTAAAACACTTTATGTTTATCTTAATGATGCATTCCCAATACACTTATGATTATGACAAATTATGAATTCTTAATTATGAATTATTAAACACTTTTATTATATCTACTAAACACACAGTTCTATGCTCAAATTTCTTACAATTACCAGTCAAAAGTGTGGACACCTTCTCATTCAATGGTTTTTCTTTATTTTAATTTGTTTCTACATTGTAGATTAATATTGAAAACATCCAAATTATGAAGGAACATATGGAGCGTTAAACAAACCACAATATGTTGAACCCCTTTAGCTCCGATGGCAGCTTTGCACACTCTCGGCTTTCTTTCAGTCCGCTTCATGACGTTTTGTTCCCAGAGGTGCTGAGCACTTTGCCTTCACTCTGCGGTCCAGCTCGTCCCAGAGCATCTCATTGGGTTTAGGTCGGGTGATGGTGGAGGCCAGGTCCTCTGACCCAGCACTCCATCACTCTCCTGCTTGGTCAAACAGCCCTCTCATAGCCTGGAGGTGTGTTTGGGCTCATTGTCCTGTTGGAATAGTAATGCTGGTCCCACTAAGCCCAAACCAGATGGGATGGCACGTCGCGGCAGAATGCTGTGGTAGCCATGCTGGTTAAGTATGCCTTGAATTTAGAATAAATCACCAACAGTGTCACCAGCAAAGCCCCCCCACACCATCACACCACCTCCTCCATGCTGCACGGTGGGAACCTCACATGTAGAGACCATCCGCTCACCTTCTCTGTGTCGTATGAAGACATGGAGGATGGAAGCAAAACTCATCAGACCAAAGTACAGATTTCACTGGTGTCCATTCCTTGTGTTTCTTGGCCCAAGCAAGTCTTCTTCTTCTTCTTCTTCTTCTTCTTCTTCTTCTTCTTCTTCTTCTTCTTCTTCTTCTTCTTCTTCTTCTTCTTCTTCTTCTTCTTCTTCTTCTTCTTCTTCTTCTTCTTCTTCTTCTTCTTCTTCTTCTTCTTCTTCTTCTTCTTCTTCTTCTTCTTCTTCTTCTTCTTCTTCTTCTTCTTCTTCTTCTTCTTCTTCTTCTTCTTCTTCTTCTTCTTCTTCTTCTTCTTCTTCTTCTTCTTCTTCTTCTTCTTCTTCTTCTTCTTCTTCTTCTTCTTCTTCTTCTTCTTCTTCTTCTTCTTCTTCTTCTTCTTCTTCTTCTTCTTCTTCTTCTTCTTCTTCTTCTTCTTCTTCTTCTTCTTCTTCTTCTTCTTCTTCTTCTTCTTCTTCTTCTTCTTCTTCTTCTTCTTCTTCTTCTTCTTCTTCTTCTTCTTCTTCTTCTTCTTCTTCTTCTTCTTCTTCTTCTTCTTCTTCTTCTTCTTCTTCTTCTTCTTCTTCTTCTTCTTCTTCTTCTTCTTCTTCTTCTTCTTCTTCTTCTTCTTCTTCTTCTTCTTCTTCTTCTTCTTCTTCTTCTTCTTCTTCTTCTTCTTCTTCTTCTTCTTCTTCTTCTTCTTCTTCTTCTTCTTCTTCTTCTTCTTCTTCTTCTTCTTCTTCTTCTTCTTCTTCTTCTTCTTCTTCTTCTTCTTCTTCTTCTTCTTCTTCTTCTTCTTCTTCTTCTTCTTCTTCTTCTTCTTCTTCTTCTTCTTCTTCTTCTTCTTCTTCTTCTTCTTCTTCTTCTGTCATGTGGGCTCGAACCAGGCTGCTAACTAATGAAGTGATCCTCGACAGCAGAGGGAACTCTTGGTCTTCCTGTCCTGGGGCGGTCCTCATGAGAGCACTTGAGGATACATTCAAACTTGTTGAAGTTTTTTTTGTTTACCACATAATTCCATATGTGTTACTTCATAGTTTTGATGTCTTCAATATTAATCTACAATATAGTAATGAAGAAATAAAGAAAAACCATTGAATGGGAAGGTGTGTCCAAACGTTTGACTGGTACTGTGTATATATGAACTCACAGGCCACTTTATTAGGTACAGCTTGCTCGTGCCGGGTTGGACCCTTTTGCCTTCAGAACAGCCTTAATTGTTGGTAGCAGAGATTCAACAAGGTGTTGGAAACGTTGCTCACACATGTTGCTCCATGTTGACACGATAACATCACATCCATGATGAGAAGCTCCTGTTCCACCTCATCCCAGAGCTGCTCTGTTGGATGGAGATGTGGTGACTGGAGGCCGTTGGAGTGCAGTGAACTCATCGTCATGTTCAGTGTGAGATGATTGAGCTTTGTGACATGCTGCACTGTCCTGCTGGAGGCAGCATCAGTGGTCTCTGCTGCTGGAGCCCGGCTGCTTCAAGGTTCCACGTGTTGTGCGTTCAGAGATGTGTTCTGCAGACCTTGGTAGTAACGAGTGGTTGTTTGAGTTACTGTGGCCTTTCGATCATCTCCATCCACTCTGCCCATTCTCCTAGAGACCCTATATATATTATACTGAATTGCCTGTGAGGGTGACAAAAATACGATGTCCTGACGCGTTTGTCATGATGTTATTAAGTTTTACTGTTTTTCATTTCGTGTTAGAATAAATGTTAAATATTTACCTGCAAAGTAGTAATGCGTGTTTGATACCTTAATGTTTTTGCATTGAATCATTCTGGGATGTTTGCTGACATTGATTGATGTGGCTCAGCCCACCTAGAACATGTTCCACCAGCTCCACTGATACCACGATGACCATGGTACTACTGATACAATACCATGGTACTACTGATACAATACCATGGTACTACTGATACAATACCATGGTACTGCTGATACAATACCATACCATGGTACTACTGATACAATACCATGGTACTACTGATACAATACCATGGTACTGCTGATACAATACCATACCATGGTACTACTGATACAATACCATGGTACTACTGATACAATACCATGATACTACTGATACAATACCATGGTACTGCTGATACAATACCATGGTACTGCTGATACAATACCATGGTACTGCTGATACAATACCATGGTACTGCTGATACAATACCATGGTACTGCTGATACAATACCATGATACTACTGATACAATACCATGGTACTGCTGATACAATACCATGGTACTACTGATACAATACCATGGTACTACTGATACAATACCATGGTACTGCTGATACAATACCATGGTACTGCTGATACAATACCATGGTACTGCTGATACAATACCATGGTACTGCTGATACAATACCATGGTACTGCTGATACAATACCATGGTACTGCTGATACAATACCATGGTACTGCTGATACAATACCATGGTACTGCTGATACAATACCATGGTACTGCTGATACAATACCATGGTACTGCTGATACAATACCATGGTACTGCTGATACAATACCATGGTACTACTGATACAATACCATGGTACTACTGATACAATACCATGGTACTACTGATACAATACCATGGTACTACTGATACAATACCATGATACTACTGATACAATACCATGGTACTACTGATACAATACCATGATACTACTGATACAATACCATGATACTACTGATACAATACCATGGTACTGCTGATACAATACCATGGTACTGCTGATACAATACCATGGTACTACTGATACAATACCATACCATGGTACTACTGATACAATACCATGGTACTGCTGATACAATACCATGGTACTGCTGATACAATACCATGGTACTGCTGATACAATACCATGGTACTGCTGATACAATACCATGGTACTGCTGATACAATACCATGGTACTGCTGATACAATACCATGGTACTACTGATACAATACCATGGTACTGCTGATACAATACCATGGTACTGCTGATACAATACCATGGTACTACTGATACAATACCATACCATGGTACTACTGATACAATACCATGGTACTGCTGATACAATACCATGGTACTGCTGATACAATACCATGGTACTGCTGATACAATACCATGGTACTGCTGATACAATACCATGGTACTGCTGATACAATACCATGGTACTGCTGATACAATACCATGGTACTGCTGATACAATACCATGGTACTGCTGATACAATACCATGGTACTGCTGATACAATACCATGATACTGCTGATACAATACCATGGTACTGCTGATACAATACCATGGTACTGCTGATACAATACCATGGTACTGCTGATACAATACCATGGTACTGCTGATACAATACCATGGTACTGCTGATACAATACCATGGTACTGCTGATACAATACCATGGTACTGCTGATACAATACCATGGTACTGCTTATACAATACCATGGTACTACTGATACAATACCATGGTACTACTGATACAATACCATGGTACTGCTGATACAATACCATGGTACTGCTGATACAATACCATGGTACTGCTGATACAATACCATGGTACTACTGATACAATACCATGGTACTACTGATACAATACCATGGTACTGCTGATACAATACCATGGTACTGCTGATACAATACCATGGTACTACTGATACAATACCATGGTACTACTGATACAATACCATGGTACTGCTGATACAATACCATGGTACTACTGATACAATACCATGGTACTGCTGATACAATACCATGGTACTGCTGATACAATACCATGGTACTGCTGATACAATACCATGGTACTGCTGATACAATACCATGGTACTGCTGATACAATACCATGGTACTACTGATACAATACCATGGTACTACTGATACAATACCATGGTACTGCTGATACAATACCATGGTACTGCTGATACAATACCATGGTACTGCTGATACAATACCATGGTACTACTGATACAATACCATGGTACTACTGATACAATACCATGGTACTGCTGATACAATACCATGGTACTACTGATACAATACCATGGTACTGCTGATACAATACCATGGTACTGCTGATACAATACCATGGTACTGCTGATACAATACCATGGTACTGCTGATACAATACCATACCATGGTACTGCTGATACAATACCATGGTACTACTGATACAATACCATGGTACTGCTGATACAATACCATGGTACTGCTGATACAATACCATGGTACTGCTGATACAATACCATGGTACTGCTGATACAATACCATGGTACTGCTGATACAATAGTATCATGGTGAGAGGAGCCAGATCTCATTCAGGCTCCATCTTTACTTTAGAAACTCTCGCTATTAAAGAGCAGACTTCATGATGTGTTTCAGAAGTAGAAATGGAGGATGAGACCAAGCCTCACATTAACACTTGTGTATGTGTGTGTTTTATCTCCAGCTGACTTGTTCGGGGATGTCGGGCAGTAAGGCGCTGGGTGGGGGGGCGAGGCGCAGGAGGACTCGGTGCCGACGCTGTCAGGCCTGCATGAGGACGGAGTGTGGAGAGTGTCACTTCTGTAAGGACATGAAGAAGTTCGGAGGACCAGGACGCATGAAGCAGTCCTGTCTCCTGAGACAGTGCACGGCGGTGAGAGAGACACACACACACACATGTATACATCAGTGGTGGGCCTTCAAGGCCTAAACACTCACAAAGTTATGTCTATTTTATAATTTAATAATTGTTCTTAAATACACTACATGTATTGTAAAGGACCTCTGAGAATGTGTAGTGTATTTAAATAGATTGTTCCTTTTTTACGTCTTTTATTTTGGACGTTTTGTCACTGCAGTCGGTGCATTTCCTGTTGCTCTTTTATTTTGAAGGTATAAACCGGAAGTAGGTAAGAAGCCGTTAGAAAAGTCGCTAAAAGGAACGGAAAAAGTGATTTAACAAGGAAGATGGATACGGTTTTATTATTTGAGCACCTGGCCGATATAGGCACAAGTTCTTACGGTGTGTTCAAGGTGTGTTCAAGGTGTGTTCAAGGTGTGATTCATTAAACTTATGGACCATCAGTTCAAGACTACAGACCATTATTCAGCCGGGATGCTACATGGATTATTCAATTCAATTCAATTTATTTTTGTATAGCCCAAAATCACAAATTACAAATTAGCCTCAGAGGGCTTTACAATATGTACACATTTGACATCCTCTTGTCCCGGAACCCTCACATCAGAACAGGAAAAACTCCCCAAAAAACCCCTTTAACGGGGAGGAAAGAGGAAGAAACCTGTGGGAGAGCAATAGAGGAGGGATCCCTCTCCCAGGATGGACAGAAGTGCAATGATGTCATGTGTAGAACAGGATAGTGAATTACAACACATTCAATGTAATTACAGCACATTCAATGTATGACACAACCACGACAGGAGGCAACACCTGGTCCAGGTAAACCCGGATACACAGGAACCTGTGAGGCGAGAAAGCACAGAGACTCTGGTGAAGAAGCAGGTCAATAATGTGCATTAATGGTATCGGTAATATGAAATAGTAATGTGAGTAATAATAAAAGTGATATTAGCAGTTGGAGTCAGCAGGGCCATGGTAGGAGGAAGGACCAGGGTCCAGATGAAACCATGCTCCATGGAAACCTGTGAGGAGAGGAAGCACAAGGACTCCGGGGAAGAGACAAAATCAGTACTGTGCATTAATGGTATCGGTAATAGGATTAATAATGTTAATAATCAGTGGCGGCTGGTGGAACATGTTCTAGAGCCGTCCTATCAATTTCAGCAAACATCCCAGTATGATTTAATGCAAAAAAAATGTAAGTATCAAACACGCATTATTACTTTGCAGTTAAATATTTAACATTTATTCCAACACGAAAACAATCAGTAAATAAAACTTATATTATATAATATAACATGTTTATTTATTGAGATGCCCCTATGGACCTTGTTATAGGAGGTAAAGATCAGGAGAAGTAAACATGAAGTGTATATTATAATTTATAAACATATTTTCCCATTATCTTATGTTCTCATTGCACAGCTGCCTGTCTTCCTCAGTTGCTCTGCTTCCAGTGCAGCTTGTTTTAAGTAGAGCTTTTATCCAATCAGATCTCACCTCTGTGTCTCTAGGTAGAACAGAGCCAGAGGCCTGCAGACTCACACGTGCATCCATGTGCACTTTAAGTGAATGGAGACGATATTGTTGATTGTCACAGTGTTCAACCAATCAGATCTTTAGTTTGACATGTTGGGCGTATTCTTTGACGTGTCAGAGCTGCTAGCCAGCCTATAATGACGTCAGCATTAACACACAGCTCAGTTTCTAGGTGCAGCTCTGCAGTGAGGTGCAGGTGTGCTGTGATTGGTCGGTGGGCGAAGCACGTGACCATCGTGAAACGAAACTTAAAGTAGCCATCAGAGCTTAGTCGGAGGAATAAGAGTTCAAATTGAAAGATATGGAAGAAATGACATTCATTGCGTGTTGCTTGGTGTAGATTATTATTTTTTTACCAAGCTTTGTTTTGTTAACACTCAATGGCTGAAGGAGGAGAAACGGATCAGTGAGTTGGGATTTAACCGGATTAAACTCTTAGTCGACAAAGAAAGGAGGATGGAGTTTGTCTTTAAGTCAACTGTGTTTGGTTTTACATCTAATATCTGAATGGCCCTCCAGTGTGCAGCAGAATGAGTGTTGCTGCTGTTGTTTTCCCGTTAAGCTAGTTAGCGTAGCCTCCCAGAACACTTGTGGAGCCTCAGCTGTTTTTTGTTGTATTTTTTTGTTCCGGGTTCAGAGGTCACAGCCCGTTGTCTCCTACGTGAGCGCAGAAAACATTATATTTCCCACAATTTAAGCTTCTGCATTTTCAAAATGCACTAGTATTATTCAAATGTTTGTTGAGTTCGTAAGCCTCGTACCGAACGGTTTAATATGAATACTTGATGTTACAGCCCTAGAAACGAATAATAACCGTAGCTGTGGCGCCATCATGAGGTCATAATGAGGTTTCAGTGAAGGTCCAGGTATAAAATGCACGGCCCGCCACTGATGGATGGATGGATGTCAACTATTAACAATTATTAAGTCAACGATGCCTTGATTACATATACATCAGTCATTATGTGGAATTATTGAGAAAAACATTTTTATAGCACCTTAAAAATTAAAATAATGTGCCATTTGAAGGTACAAATTCAGTTCAGAGGTTTTACTTCGTAGAATATCTTAATTGACTGTCAGTCAGGTATTATTCATTTCCTGCAACCCTCAAACCAAAGAATAAAGACACTTCACGCACAATTTAGCTGTATTTTCCCTTTAACTCACGAGATGCAGCATGTTTTATACTCAATGTGAATATAATTCATACTTTGTTGGCATCTTATTCTGAAAACCGGATGTTGGTCTGAAGAAACCGGATGTTGTCTCACGTTAATGTTTCCGCTAACTTTCAAAGTCCTTCGCTCGCTCCCGATCTGTGCGTTTAAATGCGTTTACGGTGAATGTCAGCGTAGAGGTGCACTAACATGTGAGTGTCTGCTGAGTTTAAAGCAGGCATGTCCAGCAGTCTCCATTCCTCCACCGCTGCCAGTGAGCAACGCACTTTCAAAATAAAACAATGCGTTAACGTGCCCAGCACTAAAATATATATATATGTATATATATATGTATATATATATATGTATATATATATATATATATATATATATATATATATGTATATATATATATATATGTATATATATATGTATATATGTATATATATATATATATATGTATATATATATATATATGTATATATATATATATATATGTATATATATATATATATATATATATATATATGTATATATACATATATATATATATATGTATATATATGTATATGTATATATACATATATGTATATATATGTATATATATATATATATATATATATATATACATATATATATATATATGTATATATATGTATATGTATATATATACACAAACACAGACAGGTACCTGTCTGACCCACCTGTCTGTCTCTCCCTCTCCAGCCGGTGCTGCCTCACACAGCGGTGTGTTTTTCGTGTGGTGAGGCGGGTAAAGAGGACACGGTGGACTCTGAGGAGGAGAAGTTCAGCCTCTCTCTGATGGAGTGCACCATCTGCAACGAGATCATCCACCCGAGCTGTCTGAAGGTGAGTGACGTCATCGATACCTGATCAATATTGTCTCTGAGTTTAGAGGTTTGTATGAGGAGTGTGGAGGCTGAATCTCACCCCATCGGGAGGAGGCCAGCACACGTGTGTCCAGCTGCTTCCTACAGTTCACACGCTGCGATAATAAATCTACCAAGACTGGTTTACAGTTAAAAGGAATTTAATCCCACTGATGCATTTACAGTGTTTACAGTGAAGTACACTATTTATATGAAATATTCCAATCTTACCCACCCTGTGCAAAAACTCTCCTCGCTCCTCAGGGAAAACACGTCCGTTCCCTCGGGGCGTAACTAACAGAGAGAAAAAAGGCTTTCTAGATCCCGCCCTCATATCTGTTCGAAACTCCTCCCCTTCCGTTTATCCCAATTCCTATTGGCTAACTTCCAGGAGAGTATGCTCCTGTCTGGCTTTCGGTCCCTGAGGTCACTAACACATTCAATGACTGACAGCTATGGTTTAATCCCTCTATGATAAACATTCCATATAATGGATAAGACTTTGCAACTTTGGCATAAGCTTCATGTCCCAAATTCTACTGTTAGCTACTAACCCTAAAACACTTTATGCTTATCTTAATCATGCATTTCCAAAACGCTTATGATTATGACTAATTATGAATTATTAATTATGAATTATTAATCACTTTTATTATATCTACTGAAGACACAGTTCTATGCTCAAATTTCTTACAGGAGCCATCGTAAGACTGCCAAAATAAGAGCCCGGTTATAATGCGTGAAAGTTCTCCAACCTCACAGTTAGAGAGACAATAATCCTGAAGAGATCTTTAAGGCATATTATTGTTATTATTACTACTTTGTTGAAGACTGTTTGTGTCTCCTCAGATGGGCAAAGCTGAAGGAATCATCAACGATGAGATCCCAAACTGTTGGGAGTGTCCAAAGTGCCACAAGGAGGGCAAAACCAGTAAGGTAAGAAGAGTCCAGACCAGTTCCTGTGAGACTGGGTTTGGATGCCTCTGATAGGCTGTCCTGTCTGGGTTCATGACTGTACGACGGGATGAACCAACAACAAACTTTATTCCATCAGAAGGAAGCTGACGTTGCTTTGTAAACCGTCTGAACTCGTGTTTCTTCAGGTTTGTCTGTAAGCCGACAAGCAAACAGCTGTTACAATGTTTGGATCAGTCAGTGCTATGCTAAGCTAACGTAGCTACTCCATTAACAGTCAAAATAAGTCATCTAGGCGTAAATACGGCAGCGTCGTTATTGTTTGTACAGATACAGCGTAGCGCTCGGGTTACGATGGAGGGTTACTTCAAATGAATAATAATTAAAGAGCATTAAATCATAAGATGCAATATTTCAACAGAAAGTTGTAATTTAACAAGAAAAAGTTAAATGATTGTAAATTTACAACTTTATCAAACAACTTGTTTGTGCAGTTAACACATTTCTTTTGTGTCTGGTGGTCTACTGGTTTGGGCCAACAGTCACTGTTCAGATTACAGACTGACGAGTGTGTTGCAGCTTTTATATCAAATAAAGTTGCCACAGCTGTAGAGAAGCTGGGGAACGGGTCTGTACTGGTCCGTTATGGTCTGTACCGGTCCGTTATGGTCTGTACCGGTCCGTTATGGTCTGTACCGGTCCGTTATGGTCTGTACCGGTCTGTACCGGTCTGTACCGGTCTGTACCGGTCCGTACCGGTCCGTACCGGTCCGTACCGGTCCGTACCGGTCCGTTATGGTCTGTACCGGTCCGTTATGGTCTGTACCGGTCCGTTATGGTCTGTACCGGTCCGTTATGGTCTGTACCGGTCTGTACCGGTCTGTACCGGTCCGTTATGGTCTGTACCGGTCCGTTATGGTCTGTACCGGTCTGTACCGGTCTGTACCGGTCTGTACCGGTCTGTACCGGTCTGTACCGGTCCGTTATGGTCTGTGCCGGTCCGTTATGGTCTGTGCCGGTCCGTTATGGTCTGTGCCGGTCCGTTATGGTCTGTGCCGGTCCGTTATGGTCTGTACCGGTCCGTTATGGTCTGTACCGGTCCGTTATGGTCTGTACCGGTCCGTTATGGTCTGTACCGGTCTGTACCGGTCTGTACCGGTCTGTACCGGTCCGTTATGGTCTGTACCGGTCCGTTATGGTCTGTACCGGTCTGTACCGGTCTGTACCGGTCTGTACCGGTCTGTACCGGTCTGTACCGGTCTGTACCGGTCTGTACCGGTCCGTTATGGTCTGTACCGGTCTGTACCGGTCCGTTATGGTCTGTACCGGTCCGTTATGGTCTGTACCGGTCTGTACCGGTCTGTACCGTTATGGTCTGTACCGGTCCGTTATGGTCTGTACCGGTCCGTTATGGTCTGTACCGGTCTGTACCGTTATGGTCTGTACCGGTCCGTTATGGTCTGTACCGGTCTGCTTTAACGCTGCCTCATGTGTGTGTCCAGGACCAGGCGGACGGTCTCGGGAAGAGGAAGCTGGATAACGGGGAGGTGGGTCGATGGAAGCTCACTGATGACCCTCCCCCGAAAAAGAAAGCCCCCCCCTCCCTGGAGGAGGGGGGGAGGACGGAGGGGGGACACAAGAGGAAGAAGGAGAAGGAGCTTCCTCAGGACAGCGGACCCAAGAAGAAGGTGAGTGTTCACCAATCACAGAGCAGATCATGATGACGTCATCGTTATTTAACGAGACGACTCACTGAGTCTGTCTCTTAAAGGATTTATGACACGATGAAGCACAATGATGTCATAACGTTTCATCTCCTGCTCTGTCTCCTCTTCCTGTCTCTCAGATGAAGGGCGCCCATGAAAAACGCCTCAAAAAGGCACGAAGAAGTTATTATTATTATTGTTGTTATGATCATTATTGTTATTCATGATATTGTTAGTATATTAGTATTATTACAATGAAGAGAAGACTTAATGATTTTATTGTTTCGTTCTCTCATCAGAAACCCAAACAGGAGGCGGTGGAGTCCAACGGTCCCACCTCCTCAGTTGGAGGAGGAGCAGGAGGACTACAGGGCTCCTCCTCCTCCTCCTCATCTTCTTCTCAGCCTGGAGGAGGAGGGCCGTCCAGTGCAGACCAGCGCTCCCACCACAGGGAGAAACTGGAGCGCTTCAAGAGGATGTGTCTTCTGGAGCGACGGCCAGAGTCGTCGTCCTCCTCCTCCTCCAGCTCAGAGTCAGACTCAGACTCAGACTCAGACGACTCCCTCAGGGGGGGGGAGGCGGGAGGAGGGTCCTCCCCTTCCTCCTCCTCCCCTGCCCCGCCTCCTCCCGTCGTCTACGGCAGCGGTGGGGGGGGGCGGACGGAGCGAGAGAGGAGTCGATGTGAGCGGGAGAGGGAGAGGGAGAGACGTCTGGCTGAGCTGGGCTTCAGCGCCAGCGAGGACTCGGAGGGGGGGGGGGGGGGGGAGGAGGAGCCACGGGAGGGAGAGCAGGGGGGGGAGGAGAAGGCTCGACGGACAGGGGGAGGAGCTACAGGAGGAGAGGCGGGGCTACCTCCACGAGGACGTAAAGGAGGCCTACTGGATGGAGAGGAGGACACGCCCACCTCTGACAGGACCAGGAAGAACTCACCCCTCTCCTCCAATCAGATGCCTCCGTCCTCGCAGCACGACGGCTTCACGGGGAAGCAGCGCAGCAACGGGACGGAGGCTCGAAACGGGAGGACACGAGGAGGGGCGGGAGGGGGAAGGGAGGGGGGGGAGAAGGAGAACGCCAGCGGAGTTCTGACCAATCACAGACACAGTGGGGGGGGGGGGAGGGGGTGGAGCCAAAGGCGGCGGGAGCCGTGGCAACAAGATCCGCAGCAACAGTAAGAACCAGACGTCCAGAAACACCTCCTCCTCTAACGGGGGAGGAGGGGGGGGGGGCAGCCTGATGATGTCATCAATGGCGGCATCCCCCTGCTCCCAGGCGTCCCGCCTCGCCCCGCGCTCTCAGATGATGAAGCGCAGCCCCCCCGCCGTCCCCTCGCCCCCCCGACCCGTTCAGATGGAGAGGCACCTGGTGCGACCCCCCCCCACCTGCCCCGAGCCCAGCTGCCTGCCGCTGGACTCTGGCTCCTCCCACATCATGACACGTGACGTCTGGCTCAGAGTCTTCACTCACCTGAGCCAGAGAGAGCTGTGTGTCTGCATGAGGGTGTGTCGCACCTGGAGCCGCTGGTGAGTGACCACACACAGACCTCACAGTGACCTCACAGTGACCTCGCACTGACCTCACAAGTGACCACAGTCACCTCACACAGACCTCACACAGACCTCACACAGACCTCACAGTGACCTCACACTGACCTCAGTGACCTCACACTGACCTCAGTGACCTCGCACTGACCTCACAGTGACCACAGTCACCTCACACAGACCTCAGTGACCTCACAGTGACCTCACAGTGACCTCTCAGTGACCTCTCAGTGACCTCTCAGTGACCTCACAGTGACCTCACACTGACCTCAGTGACCTCACACAGACCTCACAGTGACCTCACACAGACCATACACAGACCTCACACAGACCTCACAGTGACCTCACACTGACCTCACAGTCACCTCACAGTGACCTCACACAGACCTCACACAGACCTCAGTGACCTCACAGTGACCATAGTCACCTCACAGTGACCTCACAGTGACCTCACAGTGACCTCACAGTGACCTCACACAGACCTCACACAGACCTCAGTGACCTCACACAGACCTCACACAGACCTCAGTGACCTCAGTGACCTCACACAGACCTCAGTGACCTCACACAGACCTCAGTGACTTCACAAAGACCTCACACAGACCTCAGTGACCTCACAGTGACCTCACAGTGACCTCACAGTGACCTCACAGTGACCTCACAGGACCTCACAGTGACCTCACACAGACCTCACAATGACCTCACAGTGACCTCACACAGACCTCACAGTGACCTCAGTGACCTCACAGTGACCTCACACAGACCTCACAGTGACCTCACACAGACCTCACAGTGACCTCACACAGACCTCACAGTGACCTCACAGTGACCTCACACAGACCTCAGTGACCTCACAGTGACCTCACACAGACCTCAGTGACCTCTCAGTGACCTCACACAGACCTCAGTGACCTCACAGTGACCTCACAGTGACCTCACAGTGACCTCACACTGACCTCACACTGACCTCACAGTGACCTCACACAGACCTCACACTGACCTCACAGTGACCTCACACAGACCTCACAGTGACCTCACAGTGACCTCACAGTGACCTCACACAGACCTCAGTGACCTCACACTGACCTCAGTGACCTCGCACTGACCTCACAGTGACCACAGTCACCTCACAGTGACCTCAGTGACCTCACAGTGACCTCAGTGACCTCTCAGTGACCTCTCAGTGACCTCTCAGTGACCTCTCAGTGACCTCACACTGACCTCAGTGACCTCACACAGACCTCACAGTGACCTCACACAGACCATACACAGACCTCACACAGACCTCACAGTGACCTCACAGTGACCTCACACAGGACCTCACACAGACCTCAGTGACCTCACACAGACCTCACACAGACCTCAGTGACCTCACAGTGACCATAGTCACCTCACAGTGACCTCACAGTGACCTCACAGTGACCTCAGTGACCTCACAGTGACCTCACAGTGACCTCACAGTGACCTCACAGTGACCTCACAGTGACCTCACACAGACCTCACACAGACCTCACACAGACCTCAGTGACCTCACACAGACCTCAGTGACCTCACACAGACCTCAGTGACCTCACACAGACCTCAGTGACTTCACAAAGACCTCACAGTGACCTCACACAGACCTCAGTGACCTCACACAGACCTCACAGTGACCTCACAGTGACCTCACAGTGACCTCACAGTGACCTCACACAGACCTCAGTGACCTCACAGTGACCTCACACAGACCTCAGTGACCTCTCAGTGACCTCACACAGACCTCAGTGACCTCCCAGTGACCTCACACTGACCGCACAGTGACCTCACAGTGACCTCACACAGACCTCACACTGACCTCACAGTGACCTCACACAGACCTCACACTGACCTCACAGTGACCTCACACAGACCTCACACTGACCTCACAGTGACCTCACACAGACCTCACAGTGACCTCACAGTGACCTCACACAGACCTCACAGTGACCTCACACAGACCTCACACAGACCTCACAGTGACCTCACACAGACCTCACAGTGACCTCACAGTGACCTCACACAGACCTCACAGTGACCTCACAGTGACCTCACACAGACCTCACACAGACCTCATACTGAGACCTCATGGTGACCTCACATCTTCCACAGACCACATGTCAGTGTCTCGTCTGGTTTCTTCTTCAGGTGTTGTGATAAACGGTTGTGGACTCAGATCGATCTGAGCCGGCAGCGCTCCATCACCCCCCCCATGCTGAGTGGTATCATCCGCCGGCAGCCCGTCTCCCTGAACCTGGGTTACACCAACATCTCCAAGAAACAGCTCATGTGGCTCATCAACCGCTTACCAGGTGACTCCATGTCTGTCTGTCTGTCCTCCTCCATGTCTCTCCTCTCTGTACTTCCTGTTTACCTTTTGTTTCCACAACACAAACCTGTTACCTCCCAAAATCCTGCAAAGTCTCACCCGTCTCACACCTGTCCTGTGTCCTGCTCAGGTCTGCTGGAGCTGAATGTCTCTGGGTGTCCGTGGCTGGCGGTCTCCGCTCTGTGTCAGGCCGTCTGTCCCTGTCTGAAGCTGCTGGACCTCAGCAGAGTGGAGGACCTCAAAGACTCTCACCTGAGGGAGCTGCTGGCACCCCCACCTGACACCAGGACAGGTGAGAGACACACACACACACCTGACACCAGGACAGGTGAGAGACACACACACACACCTGACACCAGGACAGGTGAGAGACACACACACACACACCTGACACCAGGACAGGTGAGAGACACACACACACACCTGACACCAGGACAGGTGAGAGACACACACACACACACCTGACACCAGGACAGGTGAGAGACACACACACACACCTGACACCAGGACAGGTGAGAGACACACACACACACCTGACACCAGGACAGGTGAGAGACACACACACACACACACATATAACAAGGCACTTAATAAATGACTCGTTTTCTGGCCTCTGATTGGCCGTCCAGCTCACGGTGAGACCAGAGTGGGGCGTTTCCAGAACGTGACTGAGCTGCGATTGGCCGGTTTGGACCTGACGGACGCGTCGTCCCGCCTGTTGTCTCGTTACGTTCCTCACCTGAGCCGGTTGGACCTGAGCCACTGTGGGAACATCAGCGACCAGACGGTGCACACCCTCACCTCCTCTATCTCCCCCCTCAGAGACAGTCTCACCCACCTCAGCCTGGCAGGTATGTGTCTGTCTGTCCTCCCTGTCTCGCTCTCCTCCCTGTCTCACCTCCTGTCTGTCTTCCAGGCTGTGGTAAGGTGACGGATCAGTGTGTGTCGTTGCTCCGTCGCTGCTCCTCCCTCCAGACGGTGGATCTTCGTTGCTGCTCCCTCCTGTCCTCAGAGATGGGTCAGCTGCTCTCCTTCCCTCCTCATGTCGCCTCCTCCTCTTCCTCCTCCTCGTCCTCCTCTTCCTCTGCCACCACCGCGGCTGCTGCTTCGTCGTCGTCCTCTTCCTCGTCGTCCTCGTCATCCTCCTCCTGTCCTCCTGAAGACAGAACACTGCTGAACAGCTAAAGTCCTCCTCATGACTCGTGACACTCCAGTCATTGGTCCAGACGGTCCACAAGCCCCGCCTCCCACCTCGTTACACTACAGACAGGTGAGGAGCAGGAGGAGGAGGCACCTGTGCAACATTTCTCCTGACAGGAGGAGGAGGAAGATATTCTGGGACAGTTGTTGGTAATAGTAAAATATAGAAACCCTGAGCATGTACATATTTGTTCTCTGTACAATTTTGGGTGTGTGTATATATGTGTAGTTTACTGTAAATGACCCTAACCTTTCAAACATCACCCACCTTCCCTCCTTCCCTTCTATCCTTCCATCCTTCCCCCTTACGACCAATCATCATGCCAGTCATCCACCTGGTCGTCACACACAGGAACTTTACAGTAAGGACGGTCTGACATTTGTGCTAAGCTAGGCTAACAATTTCCCCCTGCTACCAGTGTTTATGCTAAGCTAGGCTAACCGTTACCCTCTGCTTCCGGTCTGTGCTAAGCTAGGCTAACCGTTTACCTCTGCTACCAGTGTTTATGCTAAGCTAGGCTAACCGTTACCCTCTGATTCCGGTCTCTGTGCTAAGCTAGGCTAACAGTTTTCCCCTGCTTCCAGTCTTTGTGCTAAACTAGGCTAACCGTTTACCTCTGCTTCCAGTGTTTGTGCTAAGCTAGGCTAACAGTTTCCCCCTGTTCCCAGTCTTTGTGCTAAGCTAGGCTAGCAGTTTCCATCTGTTCTCAGTCTTTGTGCTAAGCTAGCAGTTTCCCCCTGCTCCCAGTCTTTGTACTAAGCTAGGCTAACAGTTTGCCCCTGTTCCCAGTCTTTATGCTAAGCTAGCAGTAACCCCCCTCTCCCTGTAAAATGTCAGACTTTTACTTTAAAAGACAATGTGTGTGTGTGATCGTGATCCCTCCCTGTTGTCCTCTTCATCTTCATCATGTGATCAGGTTCTGTTGGGAAGTTATTGATCGTGTTTTCTCAGGAGTTTGTTCTTAATTTATTTTTGTGCCTCCAGTTTAAAACTCACATTCCTTCTCTTCTCATATCTCTGATTGATCTCCGTTCGTCTTCCTCATGATGATGTGGCCTATGGAAGCCCATTGGTGCCACATAACAAATAGGAATGAAAGAAAACAAATAAGTCATCCTGATAAATTGATCCCACAGTCTGGATTTATATCATAATCTCACTTTCTTTAATATCTAAGACTTTCTAAAGTCAACGTTTAATATCTTTGTTTTTTGGGCTAAATGGGCTTCTGTAGTTTTTCTCAGAGGCCTCAAATGTAAAAAAGAAAATATTTGTGTCTTTATGTGGGAACTGGCTGTGGATCGGGCGGTGGCACTGAGGGGGCGTGTCCACGCCTATGCGGAGCGTGATTATTCTCTATCATATTTCATAATGTTGTATTTTCAAATCAAACAGCCAAACACATCATGGAGAGCTCAGTAGATTTGTACTGGGTAGCATGTTGGTTAGCATGTTAGCTTCATATTAGCGGGCTGTTCTGTCATAGTTGTTACCTCTGCTGCACTTTACTCAGTCCCCAAAAAACATGAACGACAAACATGCGAAACAATCTAAATAACTCCTGTTGTCACTGGCTAGCTAACATTAGCCAGCAAGCTAACTAAGATTTAGCTCTAGTGCTAATCCCAAACTATTGACCATTAATTTCAATGAGCTAACGTTTTGGTTAGTTTAGATAACAAGCTAATACTGACTTGTTCTATGTTCGCTACATGGTTGGTAGCATGTTAGTATCAAGTTGCGTGTTAGCTAGCTAATGTTATTGTTTAACTGCAATAAAAAGTAAAAATATATAATTTAATTAATGTCTGGAAAATGAGCAAGAAAGCTGGTATTGTTGCTCGCTAGCTAATATTAGCTAGTTAAGATGTAGTTCGAATTACTTTCTTTTAATTAGCTAATTTATCAGCTTGTTAATATGCTGGGGAAACAATGCTAACACAACCTAGTTAACCAATGTTAGCATGATATCACCTGGGATAAGTTATGCTAGCATTATCTTGTTCGGTACTACTATTTTGCGAACTCTTTATATAGAAACTGCTTATTCCAGTGGTTTTAAATGTTAAGGAGCTAACTAAATACAGAGCTACGAGGTAATTAGCTCATCAGTATGCGTAGCTAACTAGCTAATGCTTAGCATGTTAGCAAACTGAACATTTTATGGATGAAAATCTGGTTTTCTATGTTTTCAATCATTCAAAGTGAGCATTTGTTGTTCATAAACTATAAAATAATATTTAGACACAATGATTATTTTTATTAAAGGTGCAGTGGAGGTAAAACATGAAATACAAAGTATTATTTTAATATTAAATTGCCATAAAGACCGTGTTGTGCCATAAACACACCAGAAGGTTCAGAGGTCAGCCTTTATATATTTTGTCTTCATTGTGATTCATTTTGTTTGTTTTTATTGTAACTTTGGGATCAACAATTCATATCAAACTTCACCTAGCAACAAGCAAGGAGTTCAAATCTGATTGGACCACAAATCCACCCCCTGACAGCTCTCATCCAATCAGAGGCCCCGACCAGTCTGGACCTCCTCTCTGCTCTTCACCATGTTCTAAAGATGCACTGGACCATTGTCATCCTCACCTTTTTGCCAAATGTAGTTTTTGTTGTGAAAAGAGAAGTTTTATTGTTTTTGGTTCTTTTTTTTATACTTTGTCATAAACTTCTGTTGTGTTGATGAAAAATGAGGAAGAACAAAAAGAAACTCGAGGCAGCTACGAAGAGAGAGAAACTACTGTACAATGACAAGTAATAAAGAAGCAATGGGTTCCTTTTTACTTCCACCTGTCTGTCCATCAGGTACAAGTACACACATGTACTGATACTTTGTACTTATACTACGATCAGAGGAATAATGATCAGCTTATAAATGGTTTGTTACACCCGAAAGAGTAAAAGTACTAATGCCACAGCATACTGAGTGAAAGTATCATATATTTATATTATAATAAATAAATGTATATTTATTTATTATAATATATAAATGTATATTTGTATTATTTCTTTGTTGTAGCAGGTAAAACACATTTAACGCTGATTTCTATATCTGATAATAAACTTGATTTCTGTTTACATTTATAATAAATACAATAAAATACTAATTTAATTAATAATACTAACATTTGTCTTAATATTTACTTTAACAGTCTTAAAACACAAATACAGTTTATTTAACCTCAATAACAGAAACAAACTACTTGATATATAAATAAATGTAGTATATTAAATACTATATATATATATATATGTATTGGCCATTTGTCGACTAAATCAAAATTAAACAAACTCATCAAACGCCACTGATGCACCGTGGTCGGTATTCTTACGCAGCCAGAAGAGAATGGATTGTCCATGCAGATTCCGATTTTCGTATTTATTGAATAAAGCAAACAAAACAAACAAAAAGAACAAAGAAAACTCCTGTCGTGCTGTCTCTCCTGTGCTGTGCTGGTAAAAACTATACGCCCACCCCGGTGCATGCTGGTCCTATCCTTCTACTCATATATATAGCAACAGGTGCCCACAGTAATTACCCAAAAAATAATATAAATAAACAAATTACTATCAAAGAGAAAAAATAATCTTAACATATCAAACATCTACAATAATTAAACAATACTACTTATAAATGAAATAGCAAAATACAATATCAAATAAATAGCTTTAACAATATATATATACTAATAATATATTAAATACTTTTCTCTGAAACGTAGTAGAGTACAAGTATACTAAAGTACTTTCTCCTCTGCTGAATAACTGCTCATCAACATTTTGTATTAAAGTTTCAAAACAAAATAGTTCCATTAATGAAAGAATCAGGAAATCAAAGTTAATTATTTTTAGAATTTTCTGAATTAAAAACTTTCCTTTGACTGAAAAACTAAAATCTGGATTCTGTCGCGCCCCCGTGTGCGCGTGCGAGACGGAGCGCGCAAAAAAAAGAAGCAAACAGGGTCGCGCGGGAGACCACTGAGAGGAGTGTACTGCTGCGTTCAGGTGTTCCTCGTAAACTCCACAATCACGTTTAGTTCCGTCATCTCTGGTGGATTTAAACTCTTTATTTAATACAAATATATAGTCATAATACTCAAAGGATATACTATATAATAGTACAACAGTTTGAATACTTTTACTACATTTTACTGATTATACTTCAGGAACATTTTACTGTTACAGTATTTTTACACTGTGGGAGTAGTACTACTTTTACTATAGTTTAACAGATGAATAAACAAAAAACTAAATTAAAGTAAAACAATATAATAATAAGTAATAATAATATACATATATACCAACATATATATATAAACTCTGTAAACATAAACACATATACATGCACACAAATATACAAATAGTGAATACTTCACATAAACCGGCAAACTATTTTCTCCAGTTCACTGCGCAGTGTTAAATGGCCCACCGCCCCTGAAGGCAGCACGACGCCCTACAAGCAGTCAGTGCGTGATATCCTTCCGCGGGAGAGAAGCGCGCGGCCCTTTCCCTCGCGACGAGACAGGATGCGAACGGGCGGCGGTTGGTAACGTTTGTTTTCCCGCAAACATCCGCGTGTGAAAACCGGGGAAACTCTCCCGCCTTTTTTTTATATCACCGACCGACCCCCGGTACCGACTGAGCTCCGTGGAAGAAATATAATAGTAATCCGCTGTGAGCTAAACTCTCCAGCTAGAGACCGAGAGACGAGAGAGAGCCGGTGGAATGGAGCTCATCACGATCCTCGAGAAAACCGTCTCTCCAGGTGAGTACCAGACACGTGGCTCTTCTCACGCAACACGCCCGATGCCCGGGCTGTATCTCGGGGGTGTTCGCTCCGGAGAACCGGTGAAAGATTGAAGTTGAAGGAGGGAAATGCTCGCTATGCTAATGCTAACGTTACGGCCTCAAACCACCGCAGACACTACTCTGGTGACTTAGCACAGTCACGCGACTCATCGCAGGTGTGACAGTGTAGCTCACCTGTACCTCAGTACGTTACATGTAATATGAGAGGTTGTGGATAAATGTCCGTAGAGCTCTGACAGCTGCACGTAACTGGTGAAGAGAGCCGACCCTGACCATGCCTGTTCGAGCGGCTCGGCTAGCTTGGTAGCCGTTACCTTGTATCATTCTAACTATCGGCCGCTCCTTCGCACGCCTGTTCCCGGCTAACGTTACTTTAGAGCCGCTGAGAGGAGAGAAAATTCCCCCCAATTGTTTGAATAATATCTCACGTGTTTAGACCGAGTTAACGTTGTTTAAACCGGATGCTTGTTTGTCCGTAAAACTTTATTTATGTTCCTCCGAACGTGTCCCGGTGGCCCCGGCTAACGTTAGCATGCTAACCAACAGTTTCTCCCTTCACGGTGGCTAATGTTGGCATGCTAACCGACAGTCTCTCGCCTCACGGTGGCTAACGTTAGCATGCTAACCGACCGTCTCTCGCCTTACGGTGGCTAACGTTAGCATGCTAGCCGAGAGTATCTCGCCTCACGGTGGCTAACGTTAGCATGCTAGCCAAGAGTATCTCGCTAACACGCACGTTGGATCCGCTCCGTGTTTCTCCGGACTGAGACCGTGTGAACTGTTAAAGTGGAATCCAAACTTTATAACGTGACTCGTTAACGTTAAACCGGAACAAGCCGGTGTGTCGTGTTCGGGTGGAGCCGGTAAACCCGTCTCACCGCCCGTTTTATGGCTCTCACTAGAACCTCCGTACTGTTATTCTTCATGCTAATTGATTAACTCGTCTTCTCCTCAGATCGGAATGAACTGGAGGCGGCGCAGAAGTTTCTGGAGCAGGCAGCCATAGAGAACCTGGTTAGTATGGTGCTACTGGTGGGAGAAGCTAGCTGACTTGCTGCAGTCAGGATGTGCAGCAGAGAGGAGCTCAGGACAGCTGGAGACAGATTCACACACAGCCTGCTAGCGTTAGCATTTCATGGAGGCAGCTGCACCCTTCTGATGTGAAGGCTGCAGATCAAACACGTTCTACCATCAGTGTGGACTGATTCCGTCTGACAGAAGTACCTTGATGTTGTACTGATTAGTAAAAACAAATCCAGTCAACCTTGCCTACCGTATCCCACAATGCAAAGCGCTGCATCGTTTACCGTCTGTTAACTCGTCACTAAATTCACTTTTCAGGAGATAAATCAGTTAAAGTATAATTAAATTAGTGCTGGACAACGATTACAATTTTTAATCTCATTGTTATGGCAAAGTTCAATAATGAATTTAAAAGTAGTGTATTGTGCACTTTTACTTTGAAAGTCCTGCTATATGAACAAAAGGTGAATAACATTGTGTGTAAACACTTTAAACACATCAGGTTGTTGTTAGCAGCAGTGTTCTCTTCACACAGCAGCAGTTCTATCTCTTCTATATCTGTGCTCAGTGTGTGACTGTGTGTGAAACGTTCCACTGCTGTGAACAGAACAACATGTTTCACACGTTCATCTACATGTGTGTTGAGTCTTCATCACAGTCAGAGCATGTGATGCAGCTCTACTCTTCATCACTATGATGCAGCTCTACTCTTCATCACTATATATAGATCTATATATAGATATATAGATCTATATATAGATCTATATATAGATATATCTATATATATATCTATATATATATATAGATATATATATAGATATATATATAGATATATATATATATATATATATATATATATAGATATATATATATCTATATAGATATATATATATAGATATATATATATATATATCTATATATATATCTATATATATATATATAGATATATATATAGATATATCTATATATATATATATATATATACTTTAAGTTTGCTTAACTTGTCCATTACTAACTTAAATATCTGTAGAAAATTGATGCTCTAATGTTTTCATAGTGAAGAAGCTCCACAAACTGCTAGTGAGCTAGAAGTCCACATCTATAATGTAGGACTGCTTCTACTACGCATGGTCACATTATTAGTACCACGGTCGGGTGTTAGAGTACCAGTAATCTGATTACTTGATTTCTTTGATAGTGAACCCACTGGCCAGCCAGCGTTTCTCAGATTGGAGTGAGACGAGGAGAAAAGGTGATGTCGTGATCTTCTCAATAGAACATCTTTGACGTGTGGAGTCTTGGCCAATCAGCGTTCAGATGTCTACAGCGTCTTCATTTCCCTCCGTTACAGTTTATGTTCCGTTACCGTTCAGACTTGCTGGGTTAAGTTAACGTCCGCTGCATGCGGAACTTTGTCGACTGTTAGCGTTCGTCATTATCGCGATTTAGAAGGAAAAACGTAACGTGATGAAACATGCATCATTTTCATTTAAATAATTGAACTGGATTGAATGCATGTTAATTGCAAATAGAAGATAGGCCACAATTCTAACAGCTTTACAGTAACAGTGGAAGTTAATATGAAGCCGTACAGTAACAGGGTTCAATGAAAACTAATGACTTTATTTGTACAGGCGATGGTTCGCTCTCTTGCTATCTTTGTTTTTATGACAAACTTATGAAATGAGACTTCGGTCTCAATGGATTTTGTCTAAATAAAGGTTCATATTAATAATATTGAATATCCAGCTGTTCAACTAGAGCTGAAATACTGACTAATAACTGAATAATAAATTGTTTTTTTGCTTCTCACTGTGGTCTCACTGTGTTGTCCTTCTCCCTTCAGCCCACGTTCCTGGTGGAGTTGTCCAAAGTGTTGGCCAACCCTGGCAACACTCAGGTTGCCCGAGTGGCTGCCGGTCTGCAGGTGAAGAACTCTCTGACCTCCAAAGACCCCGATGTGAAGACGCAGTACCAGCAGAGATGGCTAGCCATCGACGCCAACGCTCGCCGCGAGATCAAGAACTACGTGAGGACTCAGATCTCCAAACTCACAGCTTCAGTTCATCTTTACGTCTTGTTGACCGTACGGCCGTCTCTTTGTCCTCCAGGTTTTACAGACTCTGGGCACGGAGACGTACAGGCCCAGCTCGGCGTCTCAGTGCGTCGCCGGCATCGCCTGCGCCGAGATCCCTGTGAACCAGTGGCCCGAGCTGATCCCCCAGCTGGTGGCCAACGTCACCGACCCCTCCAGCACCGAACACATGAAGGAGTCTACGCTGGAGGCCATCGGCTACATCTGCCAGGACATCGACCCGGAACAGCTGCAGGAGAACGCCAACCAGATCCTGACGGCCATCATCCAGGGCATGAGGAAGGAGGAGCCCAGTAACAACGTGAAGCTGGCGGCAACCAACGCGCTGCTCAACTCTCTGGAATTCACCAAGGCCAACTTTGACAAGGAGGTAACCACGAGCTCTAACATGATACACCTCAGACCCTGAGAGACAGAACCCAGGGTGTAACGCCTCACACCCTGAGAGACAGAACCCAGGGTGTAACGCCTCACACCCTGAGAGACAGAACCCAGGGTGTAACGCCTCACACCCTGAGAGACAGAACCCAGGGTGTACTTCCACAGAGACGTCTGTATTTACTAATAGTTTAGCTCAATGACTCGCATGTTTCCTCCAAAACTCTAATTGAAGCCTGTAAATAGAAGTGTAATGCCGTGTTCACACCAAACGCGGTGCCGGAGAGGGGGCGGGGCTTATCGGCCTGAAATCCGTTCAACTGTCCGCCATTAACCATGGAAACAATAACCTCCATTTCTGCTCAGTACGTGTTGTGGAAGTCACAGATATCCCGGGAAACTAAACGCCGTCATGTCTGGTTCATAACATCGTCCAGAGGAGCTCTGTGGATTTCATCGAGCTGTATTCACTGTGTGTAGCAAGCCACCGGTCGCTGTTTACTACAGCTGTAGGAACACAAAATAAACTGATTGGCTGTGATTTAACGGCAATAAACCGACAAAAAGGGACTCCGACATAACTACGTAATGATGCCGACTTGTAGGCGACTTGTCTTCTCAATGGAGCTCTGATGGATCGGTGCTAGGTAGGGCTGCAACTAACGATTATTTTAATAATCGATTAATCGGGTGATTCTTTTTTCGATTAATCGGAAAACAAAAAGCATTAATTTCCAACCCTTTGTTTAAAAACAGAAGTGATCTTCAGAAAGTGCACAAACAGGTTGCTCCTTTAACATCCCTGAGCTGTTAAAGTAATGATTAAAAAACAAGAAAAACAAATGGACCAACACAAAAAACATACACGTGAACAAAAATATGTATATTTTAGTTTAAAGGGACCTGAGCTGTCAGAACAATAAATAATTTATAAAGAAAAATACAAATCAGAAAACTTAACAGGATTTGTTTGAACGTCAGAACTTGTTCTCTACACTCACAAACTGAATCATCACCGTGGTGCTGCCGTGCCATATCATGTCGCTTTTGCATATCTTGCAATGAACACACTTTTTCTATTTATTAAGTGTGAAATGTTCCCACACCTTGGACGTCTTAGGTCGTACTGATTTCTCTGCCTCCGCCATGTTTCAGAACAACGTTACGGGTCCGCTGGTCTTTCCTCTGTTGTAAATTGTTTGATTGCATGTTTACTTTTATTGTGAAGAGCATGAAAACGGAAGTGATTTTACTGTGAAGAGACAGGAAGTAGCATGATACGTGCTTATTCACGACAACAATGATAACGATAAGTGAAAACCTAACGTATATGTCGGGTCTGTTCACTGTAACAGTTGTTAAACTGCAGTTTTCAGGAAGTAAAGTGTTCCGTTCAAAACCAGACGTGTGTTGGTCGTCAGTAGAAGCTCCACTTCACAACAACCTGCGCTCTGCTCCGCTCTGTTTTTTCCTCTTTTTTTTTCTCAAACATCTCCGCGACTTATCGAGTGACATAATAATCGCGCGACACAACGAATCGATAATGAAAACTATTTTAATAATCGATTATTATCGATTCGTTGTTGTAGTGCTATGCTAACATTGTAGCAGCTCCACCAACACTCAGAATTACGTCATGTAGACGTAAATACGGCAGCGTCTGTTCATTGTTTGTACCGTATGGTTCACACACACACACACACACGTATACACATAGTTTGGTCCGGTCTCTATTGATATGAGGTATCGTAGAGCTCTGGGTGAACACAGACGGCTACAGGATTTATTTCCTGATTCAACAACGGCAGGAAGCCAGTGATGACAGGGGAGCAACTCAACGCTGATAGGCTATCGCGCCATGCGAATATTTCGCCCTTTTTTTCGCAAATGCGCGCCGCGCCAGTCTCATCGCGTCTGTGCAGACTTTGTATGTAATCTACTCGCGCCGCGTTTGGTGTGAACGCAGCATCACTAAAGAGGAAGTCGTTTTATTTTGTAGGTTGTTTTTTTTGTGTGTGTGAAACAGATTTTGTATCCTTTGTTTTTCAGACGGAGAGACACTTCATCATGCAGGTGGTGTGTGAAGCGACGCAGTGTCCCGACACCAGAGTGAGTAACATGTCCTCTGGCCTGCTTGTCGGTCCTCTGGCCTGTCTGTCCTCTCACCCGTCTGTCTGTCCTCCAGGTGCGTGTGGCGGCCCTACAGAACCTGGTGAAGATCATGTCTCTGTATTATCAGTACATGGAGACCTACATGGGTCCAGCTCTGTTTGCGGTGAGAACTCGTTTCTTTTGATGGTAAAAAGAATCTGCAGCACTTTCAGGTGGTTTTACTCTCTCTGGTCTTGATTTTCAGAATAAAAGTCCTGCTCCTCTATGAAACAGAACCATGATGACTAGAATTAGAACTAGAACATGTCTTTAGTGCAGAACAACAGTTATGATGACATGAATCATTACAAAGTTGAACTCACTGCTAATCTCTCTCCTCTCCTATCTCATCTCTCCTCCCTCATCTCTCCTCTCATCTCTCCTCCTCTCATCTCTCTTTCTCCTCATCTCTCTTTCTCCTCATCTCTCTTTCTCCTCTCATCTCTCTTTCTCCTCATCTCTCTTTCTCCTCCTCTCATCTCTCTTTCTCCTCTCATCTCTCTTTCTCCTCTCATCTCTCTTTCTCATCTCATCTCTCTTTCTCATCTCATCTCTCTTTCTTCTCTCATCTCTCTTTCTTCTCTCATCTCTCTTTCTCCTCATCTCTCTTTCTCCTCTCATCTCTCTTTCTTCTCTCATCTCTCTTTCTCCTCTCATCTCTCCTCTCATCTCTCTTTCTCATCTCATCTCTCTTTCTCATCTCTCTTTCTCCTCTCATCTCTCTTTCTCATCTCTCTTTCTCCTCATATCTCTCTCCTCTCATCTCTCTTTTCTCCTCTCATCTCTCTCCTCTCATCTCTCTTTCTCCTCTCATCTCTCTCTCTCCTCTCATCTCTTTCTCCTCATCTCTTTCTCCTCTCATCTCTCTTTCTCCTCTCATCTCTCTTTCTTCTCTCATCTCTCTTTCTTCTCTCATCTCTCTTTCTTCTCTCATCTCTCTTTCTCCTCCTCTCATCTCTCTTTCTCCTCATCTCTCTTTCTCATCTCTCTTTCTCCCTTTCTCCTCATATCTCTCTTTCTCCTCATATCTCTCTTTCTTCTCTCATCTCTCCTCCTCTCATCTCTTTCTCCTCATATCTCTCTTTCTCTCATCTCTTTCTCCTCATATCTCTCTTTCTCTCATCTCTTTCTCCTCATATCTCTCTTTCTTCTCTCATCTCTCCTCCTCTCATCTCTTTCTCCTCTCATCTCTTTCTTCTCTCATCTCTCCTCCTCTCACCTCTTTCTCCTCTCATCTCTCTTTCTCCTCCTCTCATCTCTCTTTCTCCTCCTCTCATCTCTCTTCCTCCTCTCCTCCGTGTTCTCTTCCTGTAGTTCAGTCAGAGTGTCTCCTCCTTGTAGTCACATGACTGTTGGTCTCAGATGAATCAATCATGACGTCATAGTTTCAGTGAGGAGCTCACGCTGTAATGTTCTTAGTGAACTCTTTGAGCGGAGAGGTTTATAATGAGGTGTTGGAAAGATGTTAATGAGTGAATAACTGTTTGAAGGAAACAAGCTTTAAAATCCAGCCTGTGGGTTCAGGGGGTGAACGATCTTTGTTAACGTGAATAAAGTGTTTTTAACAAGTTCAATGCTTCAAATCATGATTTTAATTTGTCGTTTCGCCCTCCTCTCTGTTTGGTTGCTTCCTCTCCTCAGATAACCATTGAGGCGATGAAGAGCGACATCGATGAAGTGGCCCTGCAGGGCATCGAGTTCTGGTCCAACGTCTGTGACGAGGAGATGGATCTGGCCATCGAGGCCTCAGAGGTCTGTGTAAGCAGACTTTACTCCGTTTACACTTTGGTTCCTGTTTGTTAGCCCCGCCCCCCCTTAGATAGATTAGGAAACTTTATTTATTTATTGACATGTCTTCTTCCTGTCTGTTCTCGTCCAATGGTAGGCCTCGGAGCAGGGACGCCCCCCCGAGCACACCAGTAAGTTCTACGCCAAAGGGGCCCTGCAGTACCTGGTCCCCATCCTGACCCAGACCCTCACCAAACAGGTGTGTTCTGCTTTAACATCTTTAATAATATTCACACTCTAACCAGCACCCAGTCCTTTGACCTCTGACCTGAATACTTTCAGGACGAGAACGACGACGATGACGACTGGAACCCCTGCAAGGCTGCAGGTGTGTGTCTGATGCTGCTGGCCACCTGCTGTGAGGATGACGTGGTTCCTCACGTTCTGCCTTTCATCAAAGAACACATCAAACACCCCGACTGGCGCTACAGAGACGCCTCCGTCATGGCCTTCGGATCCATCCTGGAGGGACCTGAACTCAACCAGCTCAAACCGCTCGTCATCCAGGTCAGTCACTAACCAGTTAACCCTGGTCATCCGGGTCAGTCACTAACCAGTTAACCCTGGTCATCCGGGTCAGTCACTAACCAGTTAATCCGGGTCAGTCACTAACCAGTTAACCCTGGTCATCCGGGTCAGTCACTAACCAGTTAATCCGGGTCAGTCACTAACCAGTTAACCCTGGTCATCCGGGTCAGTCACTCACCAGTTAACCCTGGTCATCCGGGTCAGTCACTCACCAGTTAACCCTCTACAGGCGATGCCCACCCTGATCGAGCTGATGAAGGACCCCAGCGTGGTGGTCAGAGACACCACAGCCTGGACCGTGGGAAGGATCTGTGAGCTGCTTCCTGAAGCAGCCATCCACGAGGTCTACCTGGCTCCTCTGCTGCAGTGTCTCATCGAGGGGCTGGGAGCAGAGCCCAGAGTGGCCTCCAACGTCTGCTGGGTGAGCTGGGAGTTATGGAAGGACCTCGATGTTACATGAGTGTGTGTGGGTCTATCAGGGTCATGTTCACAGATCAATTACTCTAGAACTGAACAGAAATAGACCAGTAAGGAACCTTTTTAAATCTGTTGGACTATTTGTCTTGAAGGTTCTCCTGGTGGGACTTTTCTGGCTTCATTTAAAAGCGCCCAAATAAATATATAAATGTGCATCGTCAAGTATGATAAAAGTGTAGAACAAAAGGCATAAAACGTCACACTATATTCTAAACTTTGAACTCTACGTACATTCTGAACATTGGTTTGATTTGAACTGTGACGTGAGAGGGGAGCAAAGATACGCTATTTAATTCAGTGTAAGAATTAAAGGGCAACATGCTGAGAAATGAGTTAATCAGCTGGCTCCACTTTTTTCTTTTAACTAAATCTGTCGTTGTTTCAGCTGAACCTGATGTGTGTTTGAGGTCCTTGATGATAATCATGCACCACGCTGACTTGTGATGTAAACACCAACCACATTTATCTGAGACCTCCACACTTCAATCACTTCCAGTAGTGGATCGATAAATGAATACGTCCTGTAGAAGTCACTATGGTGGAAACAAGAGTTTGGTCCCTCAGGGCTCCTGTAGTCCTGATTGGAGGGCTGAGTGGCTGCAGGTTAAAAGATGCAGAAGAAGAGGTTAACTTCCTGTCATCTCCTCTTCCTCAGGCCTTCTCCTCTCTGGCTGAAGCAGCTTATGAGGCTACAGATGCTGCAGAGGACCAGGAGGAGCCCAGCACATACTGTCTGTCCTCCTCCTTTGAGATCATCGTCCAGAAGCTCCTGGAGACCACAGACCGGTACGTGGGGGGGGGGCAATGGGAAGTCTGTCACAGCTTCCAGTTGCAGAGACTTCCTGGCTCCGACAGCAAAACCAGCGTGACGTAAAGACTCCGACAGCAAAACCAGCCGTGACGTAAAGACTCCGACAGCAAAACCAGCGTGACGTAAAGACTCCGACAGCAAAACCAGCGTGACGTAAAGACTCCGACAGCAAAACCAGCGTGACGTAAAGACTCCGCCAGCAAAACCAGCGTGACGTAAAGACTCCTACAGCAAAACCAGCCGTGACGTAAAGACTCCGACAGCAAAACCAGCGTGACGTAAAGACTCCGACAGCAAAACCAGCGTGACGTAAAGACTCCTACAGCAAAACCAGCGTGACGTAAAGACTCCGACAGCAAAACCACCGCGTGACGTAAAGACTCCTACAGCAAAACCACCGTGACGTAAAGACTCCGCCAGCAAAACCACCGCGACGTAAAGACTCCGACAGCAAAACCACCGCGACGTAAAGACTCCGCCAGCAAAACCACCACGACGTAAAGACTCCTACAGCAAAACCACCGTGACGTAAAGACTCCGCCAGCAAAACCACCGCGACGTAAAGACTCCGCCAGCAAAACCAGCGCGACGTAAAGACTCCTCCAGCAAAACCACGCGTGACGTAAAGACTCCGCCAGCAAAACCAGCGCGACGTAAAGACTCCGCCAGCAAAACCACCGTGACGTAAAGACTCCGCCAGCAAAACCAGCGTGACGTAAAGACTCCTACAGCAAAACCACCGTGACGTAAAGACTCCGCCAGCAAAACCACCGTGACGTAAAGACTCCGCCAGCAAAACCAGCGCGACGTAAAGACTCCGCCAGCAAAACCAGCGTGACGTAAAGACTCCGCCAGCAAAACCAGCGCGACGTAAAGACTCCGCCAGCAAAACCAGCGTGACGTAAAGACTCCGCCAGCAAAACCACCGCGACGTAAAGACTCCGCCAGCAAAACCAGCGCGACGTAAAGACTCCGCCAGCAAAACCAGCGTGACGTAAAGACTCCGCCAGCAAAACCAGCGCGACGTAAAGACTCCGCCAGCAAAACCACCGTGACGTAAAGACTCTGCCAGCAAAACCAGCGCGACGTAAAGACTCCGCCAGCAAAACCACCGTGACGTAAAGACTCTGCCAGCAAAACCACCGCGACGTAAAGACTCCGCCAGCAAAACCAGCGCGACGTAAAGACTCTGCCAGCAAAACCACCGTGACGTAAAGACTCCGCCAGCAAAACCAGCGCGACGTAAAGACTCCGCCAGCAAAACCACCGTGACGTAAAGACTCTGCCAGCAAAACCACCGCGACGTAAAGACTCCGCCAGCAAAACCAGCGCGACGTAAAGACTCCGCCAGCAAAACCAGCGTGACGTAAAGACTCCGCCAGCAAAACCAGCGCGACGTAAAGACTCCGCCAGCAAAACCACCGCGACGTAAAGACTCCGCCAGCAAAACCAGCGCGACGTAAAGACTCCGCCAGCAAAACCAGCGTGACGTAAAGACTCCGCCAGCAAAACCAGCGCGACGTAAAGACTCCGGCAGTCATCCACCTCCTGTGTCGATGTGTTTGAGGTCCTTGATGATAATCATGCACCACGCTGACTGTGATGACAAAACCAACCACATTTATCTGAGACCTCCACACTTCACATTCTGGAGTCAGAGTTTCGTAAACGTAGTTTAATGGATCGGATCTGGGGTTTGAAATGATTCATGCAACGTCACAATGATCCGTTTATTTTAAGAATCAAACTGTCCCCATCCTGATCAGTCTTTTAATATTATCTGCTGATGCTAAATGTTGAAAACGTATCTGACACATTGGAATAACTGTAGATAATAAATGTGACGGAACTCATTCTTCACTGTGGTCATGTTGATGAATAGAACTGTAGTACTGATGATGTTTCCTGTGCAGACCCGACGGTCACCAGAACAACCTTCGCTCTGCTGCCTACGAGGCTCTGATGGAGATCGTGAAGAACAGCGCTAAGGACTGTTACCCCGCGGTCCAGAAGACCACGCTGGTCATCATGGAGAGGCTGCAGCAGGTCCTTCAGATGGAGGTGGGACTCTCAGAAAGTCAGACCTTTCTGTTCTTTAGTGTCATTAAATCTGTTCATGTCTGGATCCATCATGCTGTAGCTCAGGGCTCACCAACCTTTATAATCTGAGTAGTAAGAAGGGCTACTTGTTTCATACAAACTTCCTGAATAACAAAGTTGCACAGATGACCTTTTAATAATATATGTGACGAGACCGTCTGATCACATGTCATTGTTAATTATTCCTCACAATAATTAACAATGATTATATTTTTGTCGACATGATCACGTCTAACATTTTTTAGGTAATCATGAATCATTAACTGTCATATCTTCACATCATGTCTTGTTTGTACTAACTACTTCCTTTGTAACATGTTTGAACAAATCATGAACTCTGTCCCATGTTTATACAAATGATCAGTTATGTAGAATAAAATAAATCAACTCTCACCTTATAAATTAATCCCATTCCATTAGTACTAACCACCACATGTTGGGAAGTCTGGGTCACCTTCGCATTGAGCAGTGAAGCATGGCGGGAGCCCCGTCTGTTCTCACCAACACCAGTAAAAAGTCTCGTCTATAGCCGGGGGGGGGGGATCACACCTCTAGTGTGGGCCTTTTCAGTCGGACTGCGTTGCCTCGCCTGTACCCCCGCCAACCACCACTTGTTGCCCCGCGGCCTGTTCCGAGGACTGACCTGACGGCGGGGGCGGCTTGGGCCGCGTGTCCGGCGCCAACGGGAAACTCCCGCCATTCGGAACCTGAAAACCTAGTGCGGTGCGACGGCCTCGTCCTTTTGAAATCTACATTAATGCGTTTTTGATTCAAAAATAACTAGACGGAGCTCCATGGTGGCGAGTGCTATTTTGAGAACATGCCTTGTGGGCGACCCCGCTGCTGTAGCTGGATGTGTTTGAGGTCCTTGATGATAATCATGCACCACGCTGACTTGTGATGAAAACACCAACCACATTTATCTGAGACCTCCACACTTCACTTCCTGTCGTTGATCAATAGATTAATACGGTGCGTTCACTTCCCAGCTGCTTCCTCCTGTGTAATGATGTCACTTCCTGTGTCCCCAGTCTCACATCCAGAGCACCTCAGACAGAATCCAGTTCAACGACCTGCAGTCGCTGCTGTGTGCCACTCTACAGGTGAGAACGGCACACTTGAGCCGTCAGTCACGCTCTTACTTTGGAATAGTCAAAATTCCGTCGATGCTCTTATTGTGACACTTCCTGTGTGGTGTTGTTGCAGAACGTCCTGCGTAAAGTGCAGCATCAGGACGCCCTGCAGATCTCAGACGTGGTGATGGCATCTCTGCTGAGGATGTTTCAGAGCACCGCTGGCTCCGGAGGAGTCCAGGAGGACGCTCTGATGGCCGTGTCTACGCTGGTGGAAGGTACATACTCTGAAACACACACATCACAGGTATTGTGGAGGCCGATTGTGTTGATGTTAATCTGTTCGTGTTTCAGTTCTGGGCAGCGACTTCCAGAAATACATGGATGCCTTCAAGCCTTTCCTGGGTATCGGACTGAAGAACTACGCTGAGTATCAGGTCTGTCTCCCTCCACCACAAATAACGTCATAATGTAAAGACTCCGGCAGTAAACCTGCACGACGCAAAGACTCCGGCAGTAAACCTGCACGACGCAAAGACTCCGGCAGTAAACCTGTACGACGCAAAGACTCCGGCAGTAAACCTGCACGACGCAAAGACTCCGGCAGTAAACCTGCGCGACGCAAAGACTCCGGCAGTAAACCTGCACGACGCAAAGACTCCGGCAGTAAACCTGCACGACGCAAAGACTCCGGCAGTAAACCTGCACGACGCAAAGACTCCGGCAGTAAACCTGCGCGACGTAAAGACTCCGGCAGTAAACCTGCGCGACGTAAAGACTCCGACAGTAAACCTGCGCGACGTAAAGACTCCGGCAGTAAACCTGCGCGACGTAAAGACTCCGGCAGTAAACCTGCGCGACGTAAAGACTCCGGCAGTAAACCTGCGCGACGTAAAGACTCCGGCAGTAAACCTGCGCGACGTAAAGACTCCGGCAGTAAACCTGCGCGACGTAAAGACTCCGGCAGTAAACCTGCGCGACGTAAAGACTCCGACAGTAAACCTGCGCGACGTAAAGACTCCGGCAGTAAACCTGCGCGACGTAAAGACTCCGACAGTAAACCTGCGCGACGTAAAGACTCCGGCAGTAAACCTGCGCGACGTAAAGACTCCGACAGTAAACCTGCGCGACGTAAAGACTCCGGCAGTAAACCTGCGCGACGTAAAGACTCCGGCAGTAAACCTGCGCGACGTAAAGACTCCGGCAGTAAACCTGCGCGACGTAAAGACTCCGGCAGTAAACCTGCGCGACGTAAAGACTCCGGCAGTAAACCTGCGCGACGTAAAGACTCCGGCAGTAAACCTGCGCGACGTAAAGACTCCGCCAGCAAAACCTGCGCGACGTAAAGACTCCGGCAGTAAACCTGCGCGACGTAAAGACTCCGCCAGCAAAACCAGCGCGGTGTAAAGACTCCGCCAGCAAAACCAGCGCGGTGTAAAGACTCCGCCAGCAAAACCAGCGCGGTGTAAAGACTCCGCCAGCAAAACCAGCGCGGTGTAAAGACTCCGCCAGCAAAACCAGCGCGGTGTAAAGACTCCGCCAGCAAAACCAGCGCGACGTAAAGACTCCGCCAGCAAAACCAGCGCGACGTAAAGACTCCGCCAGCAAAACCACCGCGACGTAAAGACTCCGCCAGCAAAACCACCGCGACGTAAAGACTCCGCCAGCAAAACCAGCGCGACGTAAAGACTCCGCCAGCAAAACCAGCGCGACGTAAAGACTCCGCCAGCAAAACCAGCGTGACGTAAAGACTCCGGCAGTCATCCACCTCCTGTGTCGATGTGTTTGAGGTCCTTGATGATAATCATGCACCACGCTGACTGTGATGACAAAACCAACCACATTTATCTGAGACCTCCACACTTCACATTCTGGAGTCAGAGTTTCGTAAACGTAGTTTAATGGATCGGGTCGGGGGTTTGAGCCCCAGGCTCCTCCTCCTACACACCGCCTGGTTTCCATGACTACCCCGATGATGATGACGATGTTACAGGTGTGTCTGGCGGCGGTGGGTCTGGTGTGCGACCTGTGCAGAGCTCTGATGTCCAACATCCTGCCTTTCTGTGACGAGATCATGCAGCTGCTGCTGGAGAACCTCGGGGTGAGGAAGACGAGTCCGTCCTTCATCGTGTTATCATTCATTGATTAGCTCTCTGGGTCTGCTGTGTTTGAGGTCCTTGATGATAATCATGCACCACGCTGATGTGTGATGTAAGCAACAACCACATTTATGAGACCTCCACACTTCACTTCCTGTAGTGGATCAATAACAGTGAAGGAAGTCAGAGAAGAAGAACAATTTAAACGATTGCTACTGTTGATGTTTGAGAACATGAACTCGTGGTCTCGTTATAGAGAAGTCAATCGTCTGATGTCTTGATATTGGTTCCAGCCTCAGTCCTTCTGTAACGTGTCTGCTGTCTCCAGAACGAGAACGTCCATCGGTCCGTGAAGCCTCAGATCTTGTCTGCGTTCGGAGACATCGCTCTGGCCATCGGAGGAGAGTTCAAGAAGTATCTGGACATCGTCCTGGACACGCTGCAGCAGGCCTCCCAGGCTCAGGTGGACAAGGTAAACACCTGGGAACCATGGTGACGGGGTATCATGCATCGTGTAAAGAAACGGAGTATCTGTGATGTCATGGGTTCACGTGAGGACACGTCTGTGTGTTTGTGTTCAGACGGACTACGACATGGTGGACTACCTGAACGAGCTGAGGGAGGGCTGTCTGGAGGCCTACACCGGGATCATCCAGGGCCTGAAGGGGGACCAGGAGAACGTGCACCGTAAGAGACCTCGTGGAGACCGCCCGGCCTCGTGGAGACCGCTCGACGTCGGTTCCTCCTCCTGACTGAAGACTGTCAGGAGGATTTGACGATGTCGTAGATTAACGAGTCTGTTTCACCCAGAGAGCTTCAGGCTGAGGCCCGATACACGGCTACCTGGTTTTGCAAGACTCAACAAAATATAACAATGAAGATGATGAAATGTTTTCACCTGTGTCCTCGTCCTCTTTGTCCCTGTAGCTGACGTGATGCTGGTTCAGCCTCGGGTGGAGTTCATCCTCTCCTTCATCCATCACATAGCGGAGGATGAAGATCACTCTGATGGAGTCGTGGCCAACGCTGCTGGACTCATCGGGTGAGGGGGGGGGCGAGTGTTTGAATGTTGATGTTCGGTCTATGAAGATAAATCATGCACCACTCTGACTAGTGATAGAAAACCTGAACCACAACATCTGAGACCAGAACACAATCCTGGGTTCAGTGCCGGGTCTTTGATGTGTGTGTGTGTGTGTGTGTGTGTGTGTGTGTGTGTGTGTGTGTGTGTTCAGAGATCTGTGCACAGCGTTCGGTAAAGACGTGATGAAGATGGTGGAGGTTCGTCCGCTCATCAATGACCTGCTGACGGAGGGTCGACGCTCCAAAACCACCAAGACAAAGACCCTCGCTACCTGGGCCACCAAGGAGCTCCGCAAGCTCAAGAGCCTGGCCTGGTACACCACACACACACACACACACACACACACACACACTAATGCAGGCTAACTGAACTGTCCCTGTTTCCTGTTGACGGCTCTCTGAATGTAGAACGTCTTCACTAACTGATGTTCTTTAGTTCAGTGGATGGAGAACAGCTTCCTGTTTCACAATAAAAGCACCTGGAACAAGCTTAACTTGATCAAAGCTCTTCAGACTTCAGTGACTATTTCCTGATGAATAATAATCACTTCTTCTTCTCTTCCTCTCCAGATCGTCTGGTCGGGTAGACGGAGCTTTGAGAGACATCAGAGGTGGACGAGGACAAACTTCTGCTGGATTGAACTCTTCTGTCTTCGGTCCGGTCGAAGCAGAAGTCGAGTGACGTGAGACGTGTGAGCGAGAGACGATGACATCGCACCCCTTCAGTCCCCCCCCCTCCTAGACGGCCTGTGGACTCTGACTCCCCCCCCCCACACTCCCCCAAAAATCCAAACAAACTCAAGCTTCGAGCCCTCCTCCCACAATCCACCTCTCTCGCTGTAGTCGGGCTCTCCTGACATCACGATGACGTCACTGCTCCGCCGCTGACCCCCCCCCCCCCACCCCGATGAGGAGGGGGCGGGGGGAGAGGGGGGTGGATACAAACACAACGTGAAAATAAAAGACTTGTGGAATCAAAGATAAAAACAACAACCGAGCGGACTTTGTGGACTTCTGTGGAGAACTTTAGATTTGTGTTGCTCTTATTTTTCTTCCTCCGAGCACTAAAACCTGACGGAGGAGATCCGACGGAGGAGATCCGACGGACTCGAACCGCGCTGCTCGGCACTCTAATCCAAAAACAGCACTAGAAAAAAAAATCCTACAAAATAAAAGTAATCCTCTGAGGAGCGAGGTGCCAAACGGGAGAGAAAGTTAAGCGGAGAATAAAGAGGGAATGAGCTGCTGGAGAAGCGTTTCACTTTTATTTCACCGCTGCACTTAGGTTTCTGGGAAAAGGGTCACTCACCATTTTTGCTTGTTTAAAAAGAAATTCAGAGCATTGAAGACGTTTGTATGAGGTTATATTTTTCCATTGCTATGACAAAGTAAAAGAATAAAAAAACAATAAAATGATATGAAACATTCCCCAAGCAGTTCTGGTGATTTGGGTCTTTTGTTGGTTTGACACCACAAAGAACCGGTTCTGTCTGGTTTGAAACGCTCAAAGTTCTACAGAAACCTGCTCAAGTCTGCTTCACTTTCAGTCGGTGACAAGTGAACATATTCTTCTCCTGCAGTTGAAAGTGAAGTGTTTAACGGCTTCAGGGCTTTTATTTTGTAGGGGTTCGACAGCTGTAAGGAGGTGCTGCCTGTGTTGAGCTGAACCTGGAAACAAGATTATTACTGAATTGTGAATCATTTAAAGCAAATCTGCTTTTTATTTCATATTCAACTTTAGTGAACTAATAAAGTCTATATTGTACTGAACGATCTGCTGATTATTATCTTGAAGAAACACCTGAGATTACATGTCTGGAGAAGAAGACACGCACCTGAGATTACATGTCTAGAGAAGAAGACACACACCTGAGATTACATGTCTGGAGAAGAAGACACGCACCTGAGATTACATGTCTAGAGAAGAAGAAACGCACCTGAGATTACATGTCTAGAGAAGAAGAAACGCACCTGAGATTACATATCTAGAGAAGAAACACACCTGAGATTACATGTCTAGAGAAGAAGAAACACACCTGAGATTACATGTCTAGAGAAGAAGAAACGCACCTGAGATTACATGTCTAGAGAAGAAGAAACGCACCTGAGATTACATGTCTAGAGAAGAAGAAACACACCTGAGATTACATATCTAGAGAAGAAGAAACACACCTGAGATTACATGTCTAGAGAAGAAGAAACGCACCTGAGATTACATGTCTAGAGAAGAAGAAACACACCTGAGATTACATGTCTAGAGAAGAAGAAACGCACCTGAGATTACATGTCTAGAGAAGAAGAAACGCACCTGAGATTACATGTCTAGAGAAGAAGAAACACACCTGAGATTACATATCTAGAGAAGAAACACACCTGAGATTACATGTCTAGAGAAGAAGAAACACACCTGAGATTACATGTCTAGAGAAGAAGAAACGCACCTGAGATTACATGTCTAGAGAAGAAACGCACCTGAGATTACATGTCTAGAGAAGAAACGCACCTGAGATTACATGTCTAGAGAAGAAGACACACACCTGAGATTACATGTCTAGAGAAGAAGAAACACACCTGAGATTACATGTCTAGAGAAGAAGAAACGCACCTGAGATTACATGTCTAGAGAAGAAGAAACGCACCTGAGATTACATGTCTAGAGAAGAAGACACACACCTGAGATTACATGTCTAGAGAAGAAGAAACACACCTGAGATTACATGTCTAGAGAAGAAGAAACGCACCTGAGATTACATGTCTAGAGAAGAAGACACACACCTGAGATTACATGTCTAGAGAAGAAGAAACACACCTGAGATTACATGTCTAGAGAAGAAGAAACGCACCTGAGATTACATGTCTAGAGAAGAAGACACACACCTGAGATTACATGTCTAGAGAAGAAACACACCTGAGATTACATGTCTAGAGAAGAAGAAACGCACCTGAGATTACATGTCTGGAGAAGAAGAAACACACCTGAGATTACATGTCTAGAGAAGAAGAAACGCACCTGAGATTACATGTCTAGAGAAGAAGAAACGCACCTGAGATTACATGTCTAGAGAAGAAGAAACGCACCTGAGATTACATATCTAGAGAAGAAACACACCTGAGATTACATGTCTAGAGAAGAAGAAACGCACCTGAGATTACATGTCTAGAGAAGAAGAAACGCACCTGAGATTACATATCTAGAGAAGAAACACACCTGAGATTACATGTCTAGAGAAGAAGAAACGCACCTGAGATTACATGTCTAGAGAAGAAGAAACGCACCTGAGATTACATGTCTAGAGAAGAAGAAACGCACCTGAGATTACATGTCTAGAGAAGAAACACACCTGAGATTACATGTCTAGAGAAGAAGACACACACCTGAGATTACATGTCTAGAGAAGAAGACACACACCTGAGATTACATGTCTAGAGAAGAAGAAACACACCTGAGATTAAAACATGAATTTATATTTTATGATTATTAAATAGTTCAAAACTACAAAACTACAAATATAGATTAAAAAGAAAATACATATTTTTTATATATATGTCTTTTATTTATGTTCCGCAGGAGCCGCCACCGGCACGAACCGGTACGGACGTCACATGGCGGTCGGTGGTCCGTCGGGCTGCCCGGTTAGCTCAGCGGGGAGGATGCAGCAGCTAGCCCCCGTTAGCTCCCGCCAGCTGCCATTAGCTGTTTAGTTATATAGGTGTTATGTAAGAGCGGTGCCCGTGTAGCCGAGCTAGCTCCCATTAGCTTAGCTGCCGTTAGCTGTTTAGTTATATAGGTGTTATGTAAGAGCGGTGCCCGTGTAGCCGAGCTAGCTCCCATTAGCTTAGCTCCCGTTAGCTGCTGTTAGCTCCCATTAGCTTAGCTGCCCTTTAGCTGTCAGGATGAATGACGCGCAACAAGAAATGTCTCCGGACTTCGTATTGATGCGTCTCGTGTCCGCGGCGGAGTACGACCGGCTGGACGAGCCCGAGGACCTGATGTCCGTTAAGGCCGCTCTGGGTCACCTCGGAGGCGGGTTCGATGTGAATCCGAGCGGTCCCCCCACCTCTCCGGGCCTCGGCTCGACCTCCCCGCACTACAGCTCTCCGCTCCCCGGGAGAGGTGAGCCTGACGGCGGGCTCGTGGTGACGGAGGCCCCGCTGAGCTCCGAGGAGACGCTGTCCTCTCCGCCGGAGGACTCCAGCATGGCGGCGCAGCGGTTCGTGGACTACCTGGTTCAGCACGGCCAGCTGATGGTGTTTAAGAACCTGCTGCGATCAGGAGACCGGATCCTAGAGGAAGCAGAGAGACAGAGGCTGGACTCTGGATCAGGTACCGGTCCTGGTCCCGGACCTGGAGGTGTGAAGGACCAGAACTTGTACTGCACCCCCTCTGCAGAGGAGAACCTGCAGCCGCAGCTCCTCCAGTGGCACCCAGTACTGAGGCTGTCCAAGGGGTCTAATGGGACCCCCGAGCAGAACGCCCCGGCTCTGGACTCTCAGTCCGGGTCCGTCCTGCTGACCGACCGACTGGCTAAGTGGCCCCCAGGTCTGCTGGACCAGGCTGTGCGTCTGGGCCTGCTGGAGGAGCCCAGGAAGAAGAACTACTCCACCGGGGACAAAGACCTGGTCCTGGCTTTAGCCCGGAGGCTGGGCCAGCTGGGTGAGGGGAAGGAGGGGGGTGGCGAGATGGTAGTGTAAGAAATTTGAGCATAGAACTGTGTTTAGTAGATATAATAAAAGTGTTTAATAATTCATAATTAAGAATTCATAATTAGTCATAATCATAAGTGTATTGGGAATGCATCATTAAGATAAACATAAAGTGGTTTAGGATTAGTAGCTCGAAGTAGAATTTGAGACATGAAGCTTTTGCCAAAGTTGCAGAAGTTTAACGTTTATACTGAAGGATTATCATAGAAGGGATTAAACCGTAACTGACGGTCATTGAATGTGTTAGTAAACTCAGGGACAGAAAGGCAGACAGGCGAATACACTCCTGGAAGTTAGCCAATAGGAATTGAGATAGACGGAAGGGGAGGAGTCGCGAACGAATATGTGGGCGGGGTTAGAAGTGTTTTTCTCGTACTCTTTAGCGTGCGGTCCCCAGCGACGGCTGTGTCTCATGGGACCAGAGACGAGTTTTTTCCAAAGTGGGGTAATATTGTAATATTTCATAGGAGTATGTACTCCATTGTTTAAACTGTAATCGTACTTGTATCAGTGGGATTAAATCCTTTTAACTGTAAACCAGTTTTGGTAGAGTTATTATTGCAGCGTGTGAACTGCACGAAGCAGCGGGACACACGTGTGGTGGCCTCCTCCCGTTGGGGTGAGTTTCATCCGCAACAAATTTGGCGACCACGAAGGGACGCTCTTGCCGGCTCGCTGTGTGCGCTGGAGCCAGCGTTGGTCAAGCAGGCATCCTGGGCCCATAATATCGGTAAGCAGAGCCGTTTCATGAAATCTGTGAGTTAGCTTCTAGGATCTTAGGGGAGGTCTGTTTGACTGGCGCAGCTAACAGCTAGCTCTGCGGTGCCGGTGAGGAACGATCCACGGAGGACGCCACGTTCCACTGAGGTGAGTTACGATTTACAGTCTGAAGTATATTATCATGGTGCACCAAGGGACTAGTCCAGTGAATACAGAGGATCCAGAATAAAGAAATTAAAGATAACAGCGCTGTTATAATAATAACATCACATTGGAATTCACAAACGGTTATCTGCTGGGCTAACTAGCGTGCTTATTTTGAGAGACTCTCTGGCTTAGAGGAGCACAGCTGGGTCTGGGAGATAACGCGTTTAAAAGCAGTTATTTGTAGCTTGGCAAACTGAATACATTCGGCTGGAGCGGGCTAGAGGACGGCGGTCTCTTGTAACTTCCTGGGGTCTGTGTTTGGGCCTCGTTGCAAGCTGTGTAGACGAAGCTAATGCTAGCGAGAGGTAGCTTCCGAGGCGGCGGGACACACGTGATGATACACCGATCCTGGAGGACTCTCTCGCTTTGCGTTGGCTGTGCATTAAATTAAGCAATCGTGTGGATGTTTCGGATAAGTAGAATAATGAGCTTTTGGTGGAACTAGACAGACTGGGGGAATGGTTACCGGTCTGCTAGAGTGAAATAACTCGCGCGGCGATTATGACGAACGGCGAGTCTGGAGAAGCTAAATAGCTGGTTACACCAGAGAATTTAAGGTTAAATAAAACCGGACAATAAGTCCAATAATACGTGTGACTAGTCTGTGTTTTAGCAGCGTGGAAAGACGTTTACATGATGAAATAACATTGCATGATCTGTGGCCGTGCTGTGAGGAGCTAACGCTAGCTACGTGTAGCTCCGGTTTTGCGGTACTCTGTATGTAAAATAAAAGTGCTTATAAAAGAACATAACCGGTGGATTGTGAGAGGAGACAGAGGGCGTATGAGTGGAATTAAAGTGTGGGATTTTGGTGAAACGTGTGTGTGTGCGTATGCTTTATTAGAAGCTCCGTTTTTGTCGTTAGCATAGCTGTTAGCATAGCCGTTAGCATAGCTGCTGGCAAAGGCTAAATGTCAACAGGAAGTTGGGTTGCGTAGAAGAAGGACAAAACGCCAGAAAACCAACTAGCGGTGAGGAGGAGTAACTGCTAGATAATAACAAACCTAGTGTTTCGAATCTGTAATTACATTAGTACGAAAACAGTCTGATATCTGGTGGCTTAGAGGCAATCACAGCCTAGTTTTATAATATTACAAGAGGTTCGTCCACCCAGGGGATTAATAGATAAATTACAATAATATAGTTTTTAGATATACACTTCTAATATTCATTGCCTTTGAGTTTATGATCTGTAAGCCTACATTCTGACTTTAGTTTTAATTAAGGATTACAACTTTAGTTGTTGACTTTGGGGTTAATTCAGCATTGAAACAAGCATTAATGGTTTCAGTTGTGCTTCAATACTTGAACGTAATCGTGATTCATTAGTAAATGAGATTCGTTATTGTGCAGAGTGGATTGTAGGTGTAGTTCAACAGTTTGACTTGCATTGGTATTTCTGATTGAATATCTTTGAATACAGTTATTGATTTTTTGGAGTTGAATTTAATATTTAATCGATTCATTATTAATCATTTTTTAATTTCGATTTTAAACCTTTTGAATTTGATTCTGATTAAGATGTTGTGTTTGATTTAAGAGTTCTATCCTCATTTTTGGGTCAAGATTTCTTCACATATCCTGTATTGACTAATTTTGGTACATTTACAATTTTACACAGTTCCGAAGAACCAATTTTGACACGGACGGCGCTAAAATAGTTGAGAGATCGTTGACCTCTCATACATTACAGACGTATGCTAACATTTACTGCTGAACTTCGGGCAGTTTTGTGTTTGTTTTAGTCAAGGTGCGTGGTTGAGTGGATCCAGATCTGGGAAGTGGAGCAGTGGATCCCAGTTTTGGAGTCAACGACCGCACACAATACAGCACAGATTGTGAGTTGACTTTGGTTCATGTGACGACAAGCGTGCACATTCACTACACACATTTGAATACTCCTAGGCTGCATAATGTTTACATTAAAGAAGCAGAGAAAGGAAGTAGGAGAGCTAGTAGGAAAACTAAAATGTGAGTTAAGAGAAGTGGAAGAACTGGTAGGAAGACTAAAATGTGAATTAAGAGAAGTAGAACGCATCAGAAAAGATCTGCAACAGCAGATAGAGGAAAGACGAGCAGAAAGTAAAGAAGACGAGGATATAAAGAGAATGCAGCGGCGGCTGCTGAAACTTCAAGTAGCAGAGGTTGACAGAGAGCAAAATAGGAAATTTCAGGCCAAGAAGCAGATGACAGTAGCAGAAGCTCAGCCTCCTCCAGCAGCACCTCCCGCTCCATGTCAACCAACTCCAGCAGTAACAGCCCCCACAGTGGTGTACCATCAGCCTCCACCACGATGCAGAGGTGGTGCATCCAACAGAGGGAGAGGTAACTATAAAGGGGGGCCTGAGCGTCTTGTAAGTAGAGGCGAGTGCTACGAATGTGGGAGTGAGGGTCATTGGGCAAGAGATTGCTCACAGAGAGCAGGAGGACCGTTCAGTGCAGCACCACAACATGCTACATTCCCACCACAACATCAGCAGTACCTACGACCAGGTCCAACGGGACCATCTGGACCTCCTCCTGCATTATTGCAGCGTGTGAACTGCACGAAGCAGCTGGACACACGTGTGGTGGCCTCCTCCCGTTGGGGTGAGTTTCATCCCCAACAGTAGTCCCGGTGTCTCAGTGCTCTTGTCACAGTCTGTTGGCCTCAGGGACTGGGGGTGAGAACCCGAGTGAGACCAGCGACGCTCTCCTGGTCCTGGAAGGTCTGGGGTCTGAAGGGGTTGGGGGAGACACTGGGGGGGTCAGTGGAAGGGGGACGTCGGGGGGGACTCTGAGCGGTCTGATGCTGCAGGTCCACAGACTGGCGGAGGAGGCGGGGGTCTGCACCGATCAGACCTGCTGGTCCCCCCCCACCAGCACCCTAACCACCTGCCCGTACCCCCCCGACCCCCTTCCGTCCTCCAGCGCCCTAAACACCAGCACCAGTCCCACTCACAGCCACAGAGCCGGGTCACCACCCCCAAACTGGGCGTGGTCTCGGGGGGAGGGGGGGGCGGGGCTCCTCCCCCCTGGTGGTCCTGGAGGAGAAGACGAGAAGGAAGAAAGGGGGGTCCCTGAAGGTCCGGCTCAGCAAGCTGTTCAGAACCAAGAGCTCCAGTGGGGGGTCGGGGGGGCTGCTGGACAAGAAGAGACCGTCTGTGTCTTCATCCACCTCATCGGGGGGGAGTCGACTGGACGTGTGGGCGGAGCCAGACAGGTGAGAGGATGAGGATGGTGATGAAGATGGTGATGAAGATGGTGATGAAGATGTGTCAGCTCCTCTCAGTAACTCTTCCTCTCTGTGTCTCCATCAGGCTGCATGTCTCCAGACCGCTCAGTGCCTTCACCGGTAACTACACACCTGTTAGTACTCCTACTGTAACAGTATTTAAACTGTGTGTATTAGTACTCCTACTGTAACAGTATTTAAACTGTGTGTATTAGTACTCCTACTGTAACAGTATTTAAACTGTGTATTAGTACTCCTACTGTAACAGTATTTAAACTGTGTATTAGTACTCCTACTGTAACAGTATTTAAACAGTGTGTATTAGTACTCCTACTGTAACAGTATTTAAACAGTGTGGTATTAGTACTTCTACTGTAACAGTATTTAAACAGTGTGGTATTAGTACTTCTACTGTAACAGTATTTAAACAGTGTGTATTAGTACTCCTACTGTAAGAGTATTTAAACTGTGTGTATTAGTACTCCTACTGTAACAGTATTTAAACTGTGTGTATTAGTACTCCTACTGTAACAGTATTTAAACTGTGTGTATTAGTACTCCTACTGTAACAGTATTTAAACTGTGTGTATTAGTACTCCTACTGTAACAGTATTTAAACTGTGTATTAGTACTCCTACTGTAACAGTATTTAAACTGTGTATTAGTACTCCTACTGTAACAGTATTTAAACAGTGTGTATTAGTACTCCTACTGTAACAGTATTTAAACAGTGTGGTATTAGTACTTCTACTGTAACAGTATTTAAACAGTGTGGTTTTAGTACTTCTACTGTAACAGTATTTAAACAGTGTGGTATTAGTACTTCTACTGTAACAGTATTTAAACTGTGTATTAGTACTTCTACTGTAACAGTATTTAAACAGTGTGTATTAGTACTTCTACTGTAACAGTATTTAAACAGTGTGGTATTAGTACTTCTACTGTAACAGTATTTAAACAGTGTGGTATTAGTACTTCTACTGTAACAGTATTTAAACAGTGTGGTATTAGTACTCCTACTGTAACAGTATTTAAACAGCGTGGTATTAATACTTCTACTGTAACAGTATTTAAACAGTGTGGTATTAGTACTCCTACTGTAACAGTATTTAAACTGTGTGTATTAGTACTCCTACTGTGACAGTATTTAAACTGTGTGGTATTAGTACTTCTACTGTAACAGTATTTAAACAGCGTGGTATTAGTACTCCTACTGTAACAGTATTTTAACTGTATTAGTACTTCTACTGTAACAGTATTTAAACAGTGTGTATTAGTACTCCTACTGTAACAGTATTTAAACTGTGTATTAGTACTTCTACTGTAACAGTATTTAAACTGTGTGTATTAGTACTTATACTGTAACAGTGTTTAAACAGTGTGGTATTAGTACTTCTACTGTAACAGTATTTAAACAGCGTGGTATTAGTACTTCTACTGTAACAGTATTTAAACAGTGTGTATTAGTACTCCTACTGTAACAGTATTTAAACTGTGTATTAGTACTTCTACTGTAACAGTATTTAAACAGTGTGTATTAGTACTCCTACTGTAACAGTATTTAAACAGTGTATTAGTACTTCTACTGTAACAGTATTTAAACTGTGTGTATTAGTACTCCTACTGTAACAGTATTTAAACAGTGTGGTGTTAGTACTTCTACTGTAACAGTATTTAAACAGTGTGGTATTAGTACTTCTCCTGTAACAGTATTTAAACAGTGTGGTGTTAGTACTGCTACTGTAACAGTATTTAAACAGTGTGGTATTAGTACTTCTCCTGTAACAGTATTTAAACAGTGTGTATTAGTACTCCTACTGTAACAGTATTTAAACAGTGTGGTGTTAGTACTTCTACTGTAACAGTATTTAAACAGTGTGGTATTAGTACTTCTCCTGTAACAGTATTTAAACAGTGTGGTGTTAGTACTTCTACTGTAACAGTATTTAAACAGTGTGGTATTAGTACTTCTCCTGTAACAGTATTTAAACAGTGTGTATTAGTACTGCTACTGTAACAGTATTTAAACAGCGTGGTATTAGTACTCTTACTGTAACAGTATTTAAACAGTGTGTATTAGTACTTCTACTGTAACAGAATTTAAACAGTGTGTATTAGTACTTCTACTGTAACAGTATTTAAATAGTGAGTGTGGTGTTAGTACTCCTACTGTAACAGTATTTAAACAGTGTGTATTAGTACTCCTACTGTAACAGTATTTAAACAGTGTGTATTAGTACTTCTACTGTAACAGTATTTAAACAGTGTGGTGTTAGTACTCCTACTGTAACAGTATTTAAACAGTGTGTATTAGTACTTCTACTGTAACAGTATTTAAACAGTGTGTATTAGTACTTCTACTGTAACAGTATTTAAACAGCGTGGTATTAGTACTCTTACTGTAACAGTATTTAAACTGTGTATTAGTACTTCTACTGTAACAGTATTTAAACAGTGTGTATTAGTACTCCTACTGTAACAGTATTTAAACTGTGTATTAGTACTTCTACTGTAACAGTATTTAAACAGTGTGTATTAGTACTTCTACTGTAACAGTATTTAAACTGTGTATTAGTACTCCTACTGTAACAGTATTTAAATAGTGTATTAGTACTTCTACTGTAACAGTATTTAAACTGTGTATTATTACTTCTACTGTAACAGTATTTAAACTGTGTGTATTAGTACTTCTACTGTAACAGTATTTAAACTGTGTATTAGTACTTCTACTGTAACAGTATTTAAACAGTGTGGTATTAGTACTTCTACTGTAACAGTATTTAAACAGTGTGTATTAGTACTTCTACTGTAACAGTATTTAAACAGCGTGGTATTAATACTTCTACTGTAACAGTATTTAAACAGTGTGGTATTAGTACTCCTACTGTAACAGTATTTAAACTGTGTGTATTAGTACTTCTACTGTAACAGTATTTAAACTGTGTGTATTAGTACTCCTACTGTGACAGTATTTAAACAGTGTGGTATTAGTACTCCTACTGTAACAGTATTTAAACTGTGTGTATTAGTACTTCTACTGTAACAGTATTTAAACAGTGTGGTATTAGTACTCCTACTGTAACAGTATTTAAACAGCGTGGTATTAATACTTCTACTGTAACAGTATTTAAACAGTGTGGTATTAGTACTCCTACTGTAACAGTATTTAAACTGTGTGTATTAGTACTCCTACTGTGACAGTATTTAAACTGTGTGGTATTAGTACTTCTACTGTAACAGTATTTAAACAGCGTGGTATTAGTACTCCTACTGTAACAGTATTTTAACTGTATTAGTACTTCTACTGTAACAGTATTTAAACAGTGTGTATTAGTACTCCTACTGTAACAGTATTTAAACTGTGTATTAGTACTTCTACTGTAACAGTATTTAAACTGTGTGTATTAGTACTTATACTGTAACAGTGTTTAAACAGTGTGGTATTAGTACTTCTACTGTAACAGTATTTAAACAGTGTGGTATTAGTACTTCTACTGTAACAGTGTTTAAACAGTGTGGTATTAGTACTTCTACTGTAACAGTATTTAAACAGTGTGGTATTAGTACTTCTACTGTAACAGTATTTAAACAGTGTATTAGTACTTCTACTGTAACAGTATTTAAACAGTGTGGTATTAGTACTTCTACTGTAACAGTGTTTAAACAGTGTGGTATTAGTACTTCTACTGTAACAGTATTTAAACAGTGTGGTATTAGTACTTCTACTGTAACAGTATTTAAACAGTGTGGTATTAGTACTTCCACTGTAACAGCATTTAAACAGTGTGTATTAGTACTTCTACTGTAACAGTATTTAAACAGTGTGTATTAGTACTTCTACTGTAACAGTATTTAAACAGTGTGTATTAGTACTTCTACTGTAACAGTATTTAAACAGTGTGTATTAGTACTTCTACTGTAACAGTATTTAAACAGTGTGTATTAGTACTTCTACTGTTACAGTATTTAAACAGTGTGGTGTTAGTACTCCTACTGTAACAGTATTTAAACAGCGTGGTATTAGTACTCTTACTGTAACAGTATTTAAACTGTGTATTAGTACTTCTACTGTAACAGTATTTAAACAGTGTGTATTAGTACTCCTACTGTAACAGTATTTAAACTGTGTATTAGTACTTCTACTGTAACAGTATTTAAACAGTGTGTATTAGTACTTCTACTGTAACAGTATTTAAACTGTGTATTAGTACTCCTACTGTAACAGTATTTAAATAGTGTATTAGTACTTCTACTGTAACAGTATTTAAACTGTGTATTATTACTTCTACTGTAACAGTATTTAAACTGTGTGTATTAGTACTTCTACTGTAACAGTATTTAAACTGTGTATTAGTACTTCTACTGTAACAGTATTTAAACAGTGTGGTATTAGTACTTCTACTGTAACAGTATTTAAACAGTGTGTATTAGTACTTCTACTGTAACAGTATTTAAACAGCGTGGTATTAATACTTCTACTGTAACAGTATTTAAACAGTGTGGTATTAGTACTCCTACTGTAACAGTATTTAAACTGTGTGTATTAGTACTTCTACTGTAACAGTATTTAATCTGTGTGTATTAGTACTCCTACTGTGACAGTATTTAAACAGTGTGGTATTAGTACTCCTACTGTAACAGTATTTAAACTGTGTGTATTAGTACTTCTACTGTAACAGTATTTAAGCAGTGTGGTATTAGTACTCCTACTGTAACAGTATTTAAACAGCGTGGTATTAATACTTCTACTGTAACAGTATTTAAACAGTGTGTATTAGTACTTCTACTGTAACAGTATTTAAACAGCGTGGTATTAATACTTCTACTGTAACAGTATTTAAACAGTGTGGTATTAGTACTCCTACTGTAACAGTATTTAAACTGTGTGTATTAGTACTTCTACTGTAACAGTATTTAAACTGTGTGTATTAGTACTCCTACTGTGACAGTATTTAAACAGTGTGGTATTAGTACTCCTACTGTAACAGTATTTAAACTGTGTGTATTAGTACTTCTACTGTAACAGTATTTAAACAGTGTGGTATTAGTACTCCTACTGTAACAGTATTTAAACAGCGTGGTATTAATACTTCTACTGTAACAGTATTTAAACAGTGTGGTATTAGTACTCCTACTGTAACAGTATTTAAACTGTGTGTATTAGTACTCCTACTGTGACAGTATTTAAACTGTGTGGTATTAGTACTTCTACTGTAACAGTATTTAAACAGCGTGGTATTAGTACTCCTACTGTAACAGTATTTTAACTGTATTAGTACTTCTACTGTAACAGTATTTAAACAGTGTGTATTAGTACTCCTACTGTAACAGTATTTAAACTGTGTATTAGTACTTCTACTGTAACAGTATTTAAACTGTGTGTATTAGTACTTATACTGTAACAGTGTTTAAACAGTGTGGTATTAGTACTTCTACTGTAACAGTATTTAAACAGTGTGGTATTAGTACTTCTACTGTAACAGTGTTTAAACAGTGTGGTATTAGTACTTCTACTGTAACAGTATTTAAACAGTGTGGTATTAGTACTTCTACTGTAACAGTATTTAAACAGTGTATTAGTACTTCTACTGTAACAGTATTTAAACAGTGTGGTATTAGTACTTCTACTGTAACAGTGTTTAAACAGTGTGGTATTAGTACTTCTACTGTAACAGTATTTAAACAGTGTGGTATTAGTACTTCTACTGTAACAGTATTTAAACAGTGTGGTATTAGTACTTCCACTGTAACAGTATTTAAACAGTGTGTATTATTACTTCTACTGTAACAGTATTTAAACAGTGTGTATTAGTACTTCTACTGTAACAGTATTTAAACAGTGTGTATTAGTACTTCTACTGTAACAGTATTTAAACAGTGTGTATTAGTACTTCTACTGTAACAGTATTTAAACAGTGTGTATAAGTACTCCTACTGTAACAGTATTTAAACAGTGTGTATTAGTACTTCTACTGTTACAGTATTTAAACAGTGTGGTGTTAGTACTCCTACTGTAACAGTATTTAAACAGTGTGTATTAGTACTTCTACTGTAACAGTATTTAAACAGCGTGGTATTAGTACTCTTACTGTAACAGTATTTAAACTGTGTATTAGTACTTCTACTGTAACAGTATTTAAACAGTGTGTATTAGTACTCCTACTGTAACAGTATTTAAACTGTGTATTAGTACTTCTACTGTAACAGTATTTAAACAGTGTGTATTAGTACTTCTACTGTAACAGTATTTAAACTGTGTATTAGTACTCCTACTGTAACAGTATTTAAATAGTGTATTAGTACTTCTACTGTAACAGTATTTAAACTGTGTATTATTACTTCTACTGTAACAGTATTTAAACTGTGTGTATTAGTACTTCTACTGTAACAGTATTTAAACTGTGTATTAGTACTTCTACTGTAACAGTATTTAAACAGTGTGGTATTAGTACTTCTACTGCAACAGTATTTAAACAGTGTGTATTAGTACTTCTACTGTAACAGTATTTAAACAGCGTGGTATTAATACTTCTACTGTAACAGTATTTAAACAGTGTGGTATTAGTACTCCTACTGTAACAGTATTTAAACTGTGTGTATTAGTACTTCTACTGTAACAGTATTTAAACTGTGTGTATTAGTACTCCTACTGTGACAGTATTTAAACAGTGTGGTATTAGTACTCCTACTGTAACAGTATTTAAACTGTGTGTATTAGTACTTCTACTGTAACAGTATTTAAGCAGTGTGGTATTAGTACTCCTACTGTAACAGTATTTAAACAGCGTGGTATTAATACTTCTACTGTAACAGTATTTAAACAGTGTGGTATTAGTACTCCTACTGTAACAGTATTTAAACTGTGTGTATTAGTACTCCTACTGTGACAGTATTTAAACTGTGTGGTATTAGTACTTCTACTGTAACAGTATTTAAACAGCGTGGTATTAGTACTCCTACTGTAACAGTATTTTAACTGTATTAGTACTTCTACTGTAACAGTATTTAAACAGTGTGTATTAGTACTCCTACTGTAACAGTATTTAAACTGTGTGTATTAGTACTTATACTGTAACAGTGTTTAAACAGTGTGGTATTAGTACTTCTACTGTAACAGTGTTTAAACAGTGTGGTATTAGTACTTCTACTGTAACAGTATTTAAACAGTGTGGTATTAGTACTTCTACTGTAACAGTATTTAAACAGTGTATTAGTACTTCTACTGTAACAGTATTTAAACAGTATGGTATTAGTACTTCTACTGTAACAGTGTTTAAACAGTGTGGTATTAGTACTTCTACTGTAACAGTATTTAAACAGTGTGGTATTAGTACTTCTACTGTAACAGTATTTAAACAGTGTGGTATTAGTACTTCCACTGTAACAGCATTTAAACAGTGTGTATTAGTACTTCTACTGTAACAGTATTTAAACAGTGTGTATAAGTACAGCTACTGTAACAGTATTTAAACAGTGTGTATTAGTACTTCTACTGTAACAGTATTTAAACAGTGTAGTGTTAGTACTCCTACTGTAACAGTATTTAAACAGTGTGTATTAGTACTTCTACTGTAACAGTATTTAAACAGTGTGTATTAGTACTTCTACTGTAACAGTATTTAAACAGCGTGGTATTAGTACTCTTACTGTAACAGTATTTAAACTGTGTATTAGTACTTCTACTGTAACAGTATTTAAACAGTGTGTATTAGTACTCCTACTGTAACAGTATTTAAACTGTGTATTAGTACTTCTACTGTAACAGTATTTAAACAGTGTGTATTAGTACTTCTACTGTAACAGTATTTAAACTGTGTATTAGTACTCCTACTGTAACAGTATTTAAATAGTGTATTAGTACTTCTACTGTAACAGTATTTAAACTGTGTATTATTACTTCTACTGTAACAGTATTTAAACTGTGTGTATTAGTACTTCTACTGTAACAGTATTTAAACTGTGTATTAGTACTTCTACTGTAACAGTATTTAAACAGTGTGGTATTAGTACTTCTACTGTAACAGTATTTAAACAGTGTGTATTAGTACTCCTACTGTAACAGTATTTAAACTGTGTATTAGTACTTCTACTGTAACAGTATTTAAACAGTGTGTATTAGTACTCCTACTGTAACAGTATTTAAACTGTGTATTAGTACTTCTACTGTAACAGTATTTAAACAGTGTGTATTAGTACTTCTACTGTAACAGTATTTAAACTGTGTATTAGTACTCCTACTGTAACAGTATTTAAACAGTGTGGTATTAGTACTTCTACTGTAACAGTATTTAAACAGTGTGTATTAGTACTCCTACTGTAACAGTATTTAAACTGTGTATTAGTACTCCTACTGTAACAGTATTTAAACTGTGTATTAGTACTTCTACTGTAACAGTATTTAAACAGTGTGTATTAGTACTCCTACTGTAACAGTATTTAAACTGTGTATTAGTACTCCTACTGTAACAGTATTTAAACAGTGTGTATTAGTACTTCTACTGTAACAGTATTTAAACAGTGTGTATTAGTACTCCTACTGTAACAGTATTTAAACTGTGTATTAGTACTTCTACTGTAACAGTATTTAAACAGTGTGTATTAGTACTTCTACTGTAACAGTATTTAAACAGCGTGGTATTAGTACTTCTACTGTAACAGTATTTAAACAGTGTGTATTAGTACTCCTACTGTAACAGTATTTAAACTGTGTATTAGTACTTATACTGTAACAGTATTTAAACAGTGTGTATTAGTACTCCTGCTGTAACAGTATTTAAACTGTGTATTAGTACTTCTACTGTAACAGTATTTAAACTGTGTGTATTAGTACTCCTACTGTAACAGTATTTAAACAGTGTGGTGTTAGTACTGCTACTGTAACAGTATTTCAACAGTGTGGTATTAGTACTTCTCCTGTAACAGTATTTAAACAGTGTGTATTAGTACTCCTACTGTAACAGTATTTAAACAGTGTGGTGTTAGTACTTCTACTGTAACAGTATTTAAACAGTGTGGTATTAGTACTTCTCCTGTAACAGTATTTAAACAGTGTGTATTAGTACTCCTACTGTAACAGTATTTAAACAGTGTGGTGTTAGTACTTCTACTGTAACAGTATTTAAACAGTGTGGTATTAGTACTTCTCCTGTAACAGTATTTAAACAGTGTGTATTAGTACTCCTACTGTAACAGTATTTAAACAGTGTGTATTAGTACTGCTACTGTAACAGTATTTAAACAGCGTGGTATTAGTACTCTTACTGTAACAGTATTTAAACAGTGTGTATTAGTACTTCTACTGTAACAGTATTTAAACAGTGTGTATTAGTACTTCTACTGTAACAGTATTTAAACAGTGTGGTGTTAGTACTCCTACTGTAACAGTATTTAAACAGTGTGTATTAGTACTCCTACTGTAACAGTATTTAAACAGTGTGTATTAGTACTTCTACTGTAACAGTATTTAAACAGTGTGGTGTTAGTACTCCTACTGTAACAGTATTTAAACAGTGTGTATTAGTACTTCTACTGTAACAGTATTTAAACAGTGTGTATTAGTACTTCTACTGTAACAGTATTTAAACAGCGTGGTATTAGTACTCTTACTGTAACAGTATTTAAACTGTGTATTAGTACTTCTACTGTAACAGTATTTAAACAGTGTGTATTAGTACTCCTACTGTAACAGTATTTAAACTGTGTATTAGTACTTCTACTGTAACAGTATTTAAACAGTGTGTATTAGTACTTCCACTGTAACAGTATTTAAACTGTGTATTAGTACTCCTACTGTAACAGTATTTAAATAGTGTATTAGTACTTCTACTGTAACAGTATTTAAACTGTGTATTATTACTTCTACTGTAACAGTATTTAAACTGTGTGTATTAGTACTTCTACTGTAACAGTATTTAAACTGTGTATTAGTACTTCTACTGTAACAGTATTTAAACAGTGTGGTATTAGTACTTCTACTGTAACAGTATTTAAACAGTGTGTATTAGTACTTCTACTGTAACAGTATTTAAACAGCGTGGTATTAATAGTTCTACTGTAACAGTATTTAAACAGTGTGGTATTAGTACTCCTACTGTAACAGTATTTAAACTGTGTGTATTAGTACTTCTACTGTAACAGTATTTTAACTGTATTAGTACTTCTACTGTAACAGTATTTAAACAGTGTGTATAAGTACTCCTACTGTAACAGTATTTAAACTGTGTATTAGTACTTCTACTGTAACAGTATTTAAACTGTGTGTATTAGTACTTATACTGTAACAGTGTTTAAACAGTGTGGTATTAGTACTTCTACTGTAACAGTATTTAAACAGCGTGGTATTAGTACTTCTACTGTAACAGTATTTAAACAGTGTGTATTAGTACTCCTACTGTAACAGTATTTAAACTGTGTATTAGTACTTCTACTGTAACAGTATTTAAACAGTGTGTATTAGTACTCCTACTGTAACAGTATTTAAACAGTGTATTAGTACTTCTACTGTAACAGTATTTAAACTGTGTGTATTAGTACTCCTACTGTAACAGTATTTAAACAGTGTGGTGTTAGTACTGCTACTGTAACAGTATTTAAACAGTGTGGTATTAGTACTTCTCCTGTAACAGTATTTAAACAGTGTGTATTAGTACTCCTACTGTAACAGTATTTAAACAGTGTGGTGTTAGTACTTCTACTGTAACAGTATTTAAACAGTGTGGTATTAGTACTTCTCCTGTAACAGTATTTAAACAGTGTGTATTAGTACTCCTACTGTAACAGTATTTAAACAGTGTGGTGTTAGTACTTCTACTGTAACAGTATTTAAACAGTGTGGTATTAGTACTTCTCCTGTAACAGTATTTAAACAGTGTGTATTAGTACTCCTACTGTAACAGTATTTAAACAGTGTGTATTAGTACTGCTACTGTAACAGTATTTAAACAGCGTGGTATTAGTACTCTTACTGTAACAGTATTTAAACAGTGTGTATTAGTACTTCTACTGTAACAGAATTTAAACAGTGTGTATTAGTACTTCTACTGTAACAGTATTTAAACAGTGTGGTGTTAGTACTCCTACTGTAACAGTATTTAAACAGTGTGTATTAGTACTCCTACTGTAACAGTATTTAAACAGTGTGTATTAGTACTTCTACTGTAACAGTATTTAAACAGTGTGGTGTTAGTACTCCTACTGTAACAGTATTTAAACAGTGTGTATTAGTACTTCTACTGTAACAGTATTTAAACAGTGTGTATTAGTACTTCTACTGTAACAGTATTTAAACAGCGTGGTATTAGTACTCTTACTGTAACAGTATTTAAACTGTGTATTAGTACTTCTACTGTAACAGTATTTAAACAGTGTGTATTAGTACTCCTACTGTAACAGTATTTAAACTGTGTATTAGTACTTCTACTGTAACAGTATTTAAACAGTGTGTATTAGTACTTCTACTGTAACAGTATTTAAACTGTGTATTAGTACTCCTACTGTAACAGTATTTAAATAGTGTATTAGTACTTCTACTGTAACAGTATTTAAACTGTGTATTAGTACTTCTACTGTAACAGTATTTAAACAGTGTGGTATTAGTACTTCTACTGTAACAGTATTTAAACAGTGTGTATTAGTACTTCTACTGTAACAGTATTTAAACAGCGTGGTATTAATACTTCTACTGTAACAGTATTTAAACAGTGTGGTATTAGTACTCCTACTGTAACAGTATTTAAACTGTGTGTATTAGTACTTCTACTGTAACAGTATTTAAACTGTGTGTATTAGTACTCCTACTGTGACAGTATTTAAACAGTGTGGTATTAGTACTCCTACTGTAACAGTATTTAAACTGTGTGTATTAGTACTTCTACTGTAACAGTATTTAAACAGTGTGGTATTAGTACTCCTACTGTAACAGTATTTAAACAGCGTGGTATTAATACTTCTACTGTAACAGTATTTAAACAGTGTGGTATTAGTACTCCTACTGTAACAGTATTTAAACTGTGTGTATTAGTACTCCTACTGTGACAGTATTTAAACTGTGTGGTATTAGTACTTCTACTGTAACAGTATTTAAACAGCGTGGTATTAGTACTCCTACTGTAACAGTATTTTAACTGTATTAGTACTTCTACTGTAACAGTATTTAAACAGTGTGTATTAGTACTCCTACTGTAACAGTATTTAAACTGTGTATTAGTACTTCTACTGTAACAGTATTTAAACTGTGTGTATTAGTACTTATACTGTAACAGTGTTTAAACAGTGTGGTATTAGTACTTCTACTGTAACAGTATTTAAACAGTGTGGTATTAGTACTTCTACTGTAACAGTGTTTAAACAGTGTGGTATTAGTACTTCTACTGTAACAGTATTTAAACAGTGTGGTATTAGTACTTCTACTGTAACAGTATTTAAACAGTGTATTAGTACTTCTACTGTAACAGTATTTAAACAGTGTGGTATTAGTACTTCTACTGTAACAGTGTTTAAACAGTGTGGTATTAGTACTTCTACTGTAACAGTATTTAAACAGTGTGGTATTAGTACTTCCACTGTAACAGCATTTAAACAGTGTGTATTAGTACTTCTACTGTAACAGTATTTAAACAGTGTGTATTAGTACTTCTACTGTAACAGTATTTAAACAGTGTGTATTAGTACTTCTACTGTAACAGTATTTAAACTGTGTATTATTACTTCTACTGTAACAGTATTTAAACTGTGTGTATTAGTACTTCTACTGTAACAGTATTTAAACTGTGTATTAGTACTTCTACTGTAACAGTATTTAAACAGTGTGGTATTAGTACTTCTACTGTAACAGTATTTAAACAGTGTGTATTAGTACTTCTACTGTAACAGTATTTAAACAGCGTGGTATTAATACTTCTACTGTAACAGTATTTAAACAGTGTGGTATTAGTACTCCTACTGTAACAGTATTTAAACTGTGTGTATTAGTACTTCTACTGTAACAGTATTTAAACTGTGTGTATTAGTACTCCTACTGTGACAGTATTTAAACAGTGTGGTATTAGTACTCCTACTGTAACAGTATTTAAACTGTGTGTATTAGTACTTCTACTGTAACAGTATTTAAACAGTGTGGTATTAGTACTCCTACTGTAACAGTATTTAAACAGCGTGGTATTAATACTTCTACTGTAACAGTATTTAAACAGTGTGGTATTAGTACTCCTACTGTAACAGTATTTAAACTGTGTGTATTAGTACTCCTACTGTGACAGTATTTAAACTGTGTGGTATTAGTACTTCTACTGTAACAGTATTTAAACAGCGTGGTATTAGTACTCCTACTGTAACAGTATTTTAACTATTAGTACTTCTACTGTAACAGTATTTAAACAGTGTGTATTAGTACTCCTACTGTAACAGTATTTAAACTGTGTATTAGTACTTCTACTGTAACAGTATTTAAACTGTGTGTATTAGTACTTATACTGTAACAGTGTTTAAACAGTGTGGTATTAGTACTTCTACTGTAACAGTATTTAAACAGTGTGGTATTAGTACTTCTACTGTAACAGTGTTTAAACAGTGTGGTATTAGTACTTCTACTGTAACAGTATTTAAACAGTGTGGTATTAGTACTTCTACTGTAACAGTATTTAAACAGTGTATTAGTACTTCTACTGTAACAGTATTTAAACAGTGTGGTATTAGTACTTCTACTGTAACAGTGTTTAAACAGTGTGGTATTAGTACTTCTACTGTAACAGTATTTAAACAGTGTGGTATTAGTACTTCCACTGTAACAGCATTTAAACAGTGTGTATTAGTACTTCTACTGTAACAGTATTTAAACAGTGTGTATTAGTACTTCTACTGTAACAGTATTTAAACAGTGTGTATTAGTACTTCTACTGTAACAGTATTTAAACAGTGTGTATTAGTACTTCTACTGTAACAGTATTTAAACAGTGTGTATAAGTACTCCTACTGTAACAGTATTTAAACAGTGTGTATTAGTACTTCTACTGTTACAGTATTTAAACAGTGTGGTGTTAGTACTCCTACTGTAACAGTATTTAAACAGTGTGTATTAGTACTTCTACTGTAACAGTATTTAAACAGCGTGGTATTAGTACTCTTACTGTAACAGTATTTAAACTGTGTATTAGTACTTCTACTGTAACAGTATTTAAACAGTGTGTATTAGTACTCCTACTGTAACAGTATTTAAACTGTGTATTAGTACTTCTACTGTAACAGTATTTAAACAGTGTGTATTAGTACTTCTACTGTAACAGTATTTAAACTGTGTATTAGTACTCCTACTGTAACAGTATTTAAATAGTGTATTAGTACTTCTACTGTAACAGTATTTAAACTGTGTATTATTACTTCTACTGTAACAGTATTTAAACTGTGTGTATTAGTACTTCTACTGTAACAGTATTTAAACTGTGTATTAGTACTTCTACTGTAACAGTATTTAAACAGTGTGGTATTAGTACTTCTACTGTAACAGTATTTAAACAGTGTGTATTAGTACTTCTACTGTAACAGTATTTAAACAGCGTGGTATTAATACCTCTACTGTAACAGTATTTAAACAGTGTGGTATTAGTACTCCTACTGTAACAGTATTTAAACTGTGTGTATTAGTACTTCTACTGTAACAGTATTTAAACTGTGTGTATTAGTACTCCTACTGTGACAGTATTTAAACAGTGTGGTATTAGTACTCCTACTGTAACAGTATTTAAACTGTGTGTATTAGTACTTCTACTGTAACAGTATTTAAGCAGTGTGGTATTAGTACTCCTACTGTAACAGTATTTAAACAGCGTGGTATTAATACTTCTACTGTAACAGTATTTAAACAGTGTGTATTAGTACTTCTACTGTAACAGTATTTAAACAGCGTGGTATTAATACTTCTACTGTAACAGTATTTAAACAGTGTGGTATTAGTACTCCTACTGTAACAGTATTTAAACTGTGTGTATTAGTACTTCTACTGTAACAGTATTTAAACTGTGTGTATTAGTACTCCTACTGTGACAGTATTTAAACAGTGTGGTATTAGTACTCCTACTGTAACAGTATTTAAACTGTGTGTATTAGTACTTCTACTGTAACAGTATTTAAACAGTGTGGTATTAGTACTCCTACTGTAACAGTATTTAAACAGCGTGGTATTAATACTTCTACTGTAACAGTATTTAAACAGTGTGGTATTAGTACTCCTACTGTAACAGTATTTAAACTGTGTATTAGTACTCCTACTGTGACAGTATTTAAACTGTGTGGTATTAGTACTTCTACTGTAACAGTATTTAAACAGCGTGGTATTAGTACTCCTACTGTAACAGTATTTTAACTGTATTAGTACTTCTACTGTAACAGTATTTAAACAGTGTGTATTAGTACTCCTACTGTAACAGTATTTAAACTGTGTATTAGTACTTCTACTGTAACAGTATTTAAACTGTGTGTATTAGTACTTATACTGTAACAGTGTTTAAACAGTGTGGTATTAGTACTTCTACTGTAACAGTATTTAAACAGTGTGGTATTAGTACTTCTACTGTAACAGTGTTTAAACAGTGTGGTATTAGTACTTCTACTGTAACAGTATTTAAACAGTGTGGTATTAGTACTTCTACTGTAACAGTATTTAAACAGTGTATTAGTACTTCTACTGTAACAGTATTTAAACAGTGTGGTATTAGTACTTCTACTGTAACAGTGTTTAAACAGTGTGGTATTAGTACTTCTACTGTAACAGTATTTAAACAGTGTGGTATTAGTACTTCTACTGTAACAGTATTTAAACAGTGTGGTATTAGTACTTCCACTGTAACAGCATTTAAACAGTGTGTATTAGTACTTCTACTGTAACAGTATTTAAACAGTGTGTATTAGTACTTCTACTGTAACAGTATTTAAACAGTGTGTATTAGTACTTCTACTGTAACAGTATTTAAACAGTGTGTATTAGTACTTCTACTGTAACAGTATTTAAACAGTGTGTATAAGTACTCCTACTGTAACAGTATTTAAACAGTGTGTATTAGTACTTCTACTGTTACAGTATTTAAACAGTGTGGTGTTAGTACTCCTACTGTAACAGTATTTAAACAGTGTGTATTAGTACTTCTACTGTAACAGTATTTAAACAGCGTGGTATTAGTACTCTTACTGTAACAGTATTTAAACTGTGTATTAGTACTTCTACTGTAACAGTATTTAAACAGTGTGTATTAGTACTCCTACTGTAACAGTATTTAAACTGTGTATTAGTACTTCTACTGTAACAGTATTTAAACAGTGTGTATTAGTACTTCTACTGTAACAGTATTTAAACTGTGTATTAGTACTCCTACTGTAACAGTATTTAAATAGTGTATTAGTACTTCTACTGTAACAGTATTTAAACTGTGTATTATTACTTCTACTGTAACAGTATTTAAACTGTGTGTATTAGTACTTCTACTGTAACAGTATTTAAACAGTGTGGTATTAGTACTTCTACTGTAACAGTATTTAAACAGTGTGTATTAGTACTTCTACTGTAACAGTATTTAAACAGCGTGGTATTAATACTTCTACTGTAACAGTATTTAAACAGTGTGGTATTAGTACTCCTACTGTAACAGTATTTAAACTGTGTGTATTAGTACTTCTACTGTAACAGTATTTAAACTGTGTGTATTAGTACTCCTACTGTGACAGTATTTAAACAGTGTGGTATTAGTACTCCTACTGTAACAGTATTTAAACTGTGTGTATTAGTACTTCTACTGTAACAGTATTTAAACTGTGTGTATTAGTACTTCTACTGTAACAGTATTTAAGCAGTGTGGTATTAGTACTCCTACTGTAACAGTATTTAAACAGTGTGTATTAGTACTCCTACTGTAACAGTATTTAAACAGTGTGTATTAGTACTTCTACTGTAACAGTATTTAAACAGTGTGGTATTAGTACTTCTACTGTAACAGTATTTAAACAGTGTGTATTAGTACTTCTACTGTAACAGTATTTAAACAGCGTGGTATTAATACTTCTACTGTAACAGTATTTAAACAGTGTGGTATTAGTACTCCTACTGTAACAGTATTTAAACTGTGTGTATTAGTACTTCTACTGTAACAGTATTTAAACTGTGTGTATTAGTACTCCTACTGTGACAGTATTTAAACAGTGTGGTATTAGTACTCCTACTGTAACAGTATTTAAACTGTGTGTATTAGTACTTCTACTGTAACAGTATTTAAACAGTGTGGTATTAGTACTCCTACTGTAACAGTATTTAAACAGCGTGGTATTAATACTTCTACTGTAACAGTATTTAAACAGTGTGGTATTAGTACTCCTACTGTAACAGTATTTAAACTGTGTGTATTAGTACTCCTACTGTGACAGTATTTAAACTGTGTGGTATTAGTACTTCTACTGTAACAGTATTTAAACAGCGTGGTATTAGTACTCCTACTGTAACAGTATTTTAACTGTATTAGTACTTCTACTGTAACAGTATTTAAACAGTGTGTATTAGTACTCCTACTGTAACAGTATTTAAACTGTGTATTAGTACTTCTACTGTAACAGTATTTAAACTGTGTGTATTAGTACTTATACTGTAACAGTGTTTAAACAGTGTGGTATTAGTACTTCTACTGTAACAGTATTTAAACAGTGTGGTATTAGTACTTCTACTGTAACAGTGTTTAAACAGTGTGGTATTAGTACTTCTACTGTAACAGTATTTAAACAGTGTGGTATTAGTACTTCTACTGTAACAGTATTTAAACAGTGTATTAGTACTTCTACTGTAACAGTATTTAAACAGTGTGGTATTAGTACTTCTACTGTAACAGTGTTTAAACAGTGTGGTATTAGTACTTCTACTGTAACAGTATTTAAACAGTGTGGTATTAGTACTTCCACTGTAACAGCATTTAAACAGTGTGTATTAGTACTTCTACTGTAACAGTATTTAAACAGTGTGTATTAGTACTTCTACTGTAACAGTATTTAAACAGTGTGTATTAGTACTTCTACTGTAACAGTATTTAAACTGTGTATTATTACTTCTACTGTAACAGTATTTAAACTGTGTGTATTAGTACTTCTACTGTAACAGTATTTAAACTGTGTATTAGTACTTCTACTGTAACAGTATTTAAACAGTGTGGTATTAGTACTTCTACTGTAACAGTATTTAAACAGTGTGTATTAGTACTTCTACTGTAACAGTATTTAAACAGCGTGGTATTAATACTTCTACTGTAACAGTATTTAAACAGTGTGGTATTAGTACTCCTACTGTAACAGTATTTAAACTGTGTGTATTAGTACTCCTACTGTGACAGTATTTAAACAGTGTGGTATTAGTACTCCTACTGTAACAGTATTTAAACTGTGTGTATTAGTACTTCTACTGTAACAGTATTTAAACAGTGTGGTATTAGTACTCCTACTGTAACAGTATTTAAACAGCGTGGTATTAATACTTCTACTGTAACAGTATTTAAACAGTGTGGTATTAGTACTCCTACTGTAACAGTATTTAAACTGTGTGTATTAGTACTCCTACTGTGACAGTATTTAAACTGTGTGGTATTAGTACTTCTACTGTAACAGTATTTAAACAGCGTGGTATTAGTACTCCTACTGTAACAGTATTTTAACTGTATTAGTACTTCTACTGTAACAGTATTTAAACAGTGTGTATTAGTACTCCTACTGTAACAGTATTTAAACTGTGTATTAGTACTTCTACTGTAACAGTATTTAAACTGTGTGTATTAGTACTTATACTGTAACAGTGTTTAAACAGTGTGGTATTAGTACTTCTACTGTAACAGTATTTAAACAGTGTGGTATTAGTACTTCTACTGTAACAGTGTTTAAACAGTGTGGTATTAGTACTTCTACTGTAACAGTATTTAAACAGTGTGGTATTAGTACTTCTACTGTAACAGTATTTAAACAGTGTATTAGTACTTCTACTGTAACAGTATTTAAACAGTGTGGTATTAGTACTTCTACTGTAACAGTGTTTAAACAGTGTGGTATTAGTACTTCTACTGTAACAGTATTTAAACAGTGTGGTATTAGTACTTCTACTGTAACAGTATTTAAACAGTGTGGTATTAGTACTTCCACTGTAACAGCATTTAAACAGTGTGTATTAGTACTTCTACTGTAACAGTATTTAAACAGTGTGTATTAGTACTTCTACTGTAACAGTATTTAAACAGTGTGTATTAGTACTTCTACTGTAACAGTATTTAAACAGTGTGTATTAGTACTTCTACTGTAACAGTATTTAAACAGTGTGTATAAGTACTCCTACTGTAACAGTATTTAAACAGTGTGTATTAGTACTTCTACTGTTACAGTATTTAAACAGTGTGGTGTTAGTACTCCTACTGTAACAGTATTTAAACAGTGTGTATTAGTACTTCTACTGTAACAGTATTTAAACAGCGTGGTATTAGTACTCTTACTGTAACAGTATTTAAACTGTGTATTAGTACTTCTACTGTAACAGTATTTAAACAGTGTGTATTAGTACTCCTACTGTAACAGTATTTAAACTGTGTATTAGTACTTCTACTGTAACAGTATTTAAACAGTGTGTATTAGTACTTCTACTGTAACAGTATTTAAACTGTGTATTAGTACTCCTACTGTAACAGTATTTAAATAGTGTATTAGTACTTCTACTGTAACAGTATTTAAACTGTGTATTATTACTTCTACTGTAACAGTATTTAAACTGTGTGTATTAGTACTTCTACTGTAACAGTGTTTAAACTGTGTATTAGTACTTCTACTGTAACAGTATTTAAACAGTGTGTATTAGTACTTCTACTGTAACAGTATTTAAACAGTGTGTATTAGTACTTCTACTGTAACAGTATTTAAACAGTGTGTATTAGTACTTCTACTGTAACAGTATTTAAACAGTGTGGTATTAGTACTTCTACTGTAACAGTATTTAAACTGTGTGTATTAGTACTTCTACTGTAACAGTATTTAAACTGTGTGTATTAGTACTCCTACTGTAACAGTATTTAAACAGTGTGGTATTAGTACTCCTACTGTAACAGTATTTAAACTGTGTGTATTAGTACTTCTACTGTAACAGTATTTAAACTGTGTGTATTAGTACTTCCTACTGTAACAGTATTTAAACAGTGTGGTATTAGTACTCCTACTGTAACAGTATTTAAACAGTGTGTATTAGTACTTCTACTGTAACAGTATTTAAACAGTGTGTATTAGTACTTCTACTGTAACAGTATTTAAACAGTGTGTATTAGTACTTCTACTGTAACAGTATTTAAACAGTGTGTATTAGTACTTCTACTGTAACAGTATTTAAACAGTGTGGTATTAGTACTTCTACTGTAACAGTATTTAAACAGTGTGTATTAGTACTCCTACTGTAACAGTATTTAAACAGTGTGTATTAGTACTTCTACTGTAACAGTATTTAAACAGTGTGGTATTAGTACTTCTACTGTAACAGTATTTAAACAGTGTGTATTAGTACTTCTACTGTAACAGTATTTAAACAGCGTGGTATTAATACTTCTACTGTAACAGTATTTAAACAGTGTGGTATTAGTACTCCTACTGTAACAGTATTTAAACTGTGTGTATTAGTACTTCTACTGTAACAGTATTTAAACTGTGTGTATTAGTACTCCTACTGTGACAGTATTTAAACAGTGTGGTATTAGTACTCCTACTGTAACAGTATTTAAACTGTGTGTATTAGTACTTCTACTGTAACAGTATTTAAACAGTGTGGTATTAGTACTCCTACTGTAACAGTATTTAAACAGCGTGGTATTAATACTTCTACTGTAACAGTATTTAAACAGTGTGGTATTAGTACTCCTACTGTAACAGTATTTAAACTGTGTGTATTAGTACTCCTACTGTGACAGTATTTAAACTGTGTGGTATTAGTACTTCTACTGTAACAGTATTTAAACAGCGTGGTATTAGTACTTCCTACTGTAACAGTATTTTAACTGTATTAGTACTTCTACTGTAACAGTATTTAAACAGTGTGTATTAGTACTCCTACTGTAACAGTATTTAAACTGTGTATTAGTACTTCTACTGTAACAGTATTTAAACTGTGTGTATTAGTACTTATACTGTAACAGTGTTTAAACAGTGTGGTATTAGTACTTCTACTGTAACAGTATTTAAACAGTGTGGTATTAGTACTTCTACTGTAACAGTGTTTAAACAGTGTGGTATTAGTACTTCTACTGTAACAGTATTTAAACAGTGTGGTATTAGTACTTCTACTGTAACAGTATTTAAACAGTGTATTAGTACTTCTACTGTAACAGTATTTAAACAGTGTGGTATTAGTACTTCTACTGTAACAGTGTTTAAACAGTGTGGTATTAGTACTTCTACTGTAACAGTATTTAAACAGTGTGGTATTAGTACTTCCACTGTAACAGCATTTAAACAGTGTGTATTAGTACTTCTACTGTAACAGTATTTAAACAGTGTGTATTAGTACTTCTACTGTAACAGTATTTAAACAGTGTGTATTAGTACTTCTACTGTAACAGTATTTAAACTGTGTATTATTACTTCTACTGTAACAGTATTTAAACTGTGTGTATTAGTACTTCTACTGTAACAGTATTTAAACTGTGGTATTAGTACTTCTACTGTAACAGTATTTAAACAGTGTGGTATTAGTACTTCCTACTGTAACAGTATTTAAACAGTGTGTATTAGTACTTCTACTGTAACAGTATTTAAACAGCTGTGGTATTAATACTTCTACTGTAACAGTATTTAAACAGTGTGGTATTAGTACTCCTACTGTAACAGTATTTAAACTGTGTGTATTAGTACTTCTACTGTAACAGTATTTAAACTGTGTGTATTAGTACTCCTACTGTAACAGTATTTTAAACTGTGGTATTAGTACTTCTACTGTAACAGTATTTAAACAGTGTGTATTAGTACTTCTACTGTAACAGTATTTAAACAGTGGTATTAGTACTTCTACTGTAACAGTATTTAAACTGTGTGTATTAGTACTTCTACTGTAACAGTATTTAAACAGTGTGTATTAGTACTTCTACTGTAACAGTATTTAAACAGTGTGTATTAGTACTTCTACTGTAACAGTATTTAAACAGTGTGGTATTAGTACTTCTACTGTAACAGTATTTAAACAGTGTGTATTAGTACTTCTACTGTAACAGTATTTAACAGGTGTATTAGTACTTCTACTGTAACAGTATTTAAACAGTGTGGTATTAGTACTTCCTACTGTAACAGTATTTAAACAGTGTGTATTAGTACTTCTACTGTAACAGTATTTAAACAGTGTGGTATTAGTACTTCCTACTGTAACAGTATTTAAACAGTGTGGTATTAGTACTTCTACTGTAACAGTATTTAAACAGTGTGTATTAGTACTTCTACTGTAACAGTATTTAAACAGTGTGTATTAGTACTTCTACTGTAACAGTATTTAAACAGTGTGGTATTAGTACTTCTACTGTAACAGTATTTAAACAGTGTGTATTAGTACTCTACTGTAACAGTATTTAAACAGTGTGTATTAGTACTTCTACTGTAACAGTATTTAAACAGGTGGTATTAGTACTTCCTACTGTAACAGTATTTAAACAGTGTGTATTAGTACTTCTACTGTAAACAGTATTTAAACAGTGTGGTATTAGTACTTCTACTGTAACAGTATTTAAACGTGTGTATTAGTACTTCCTACTGTAACAGTATTTAAACAGTGTGTATTAGTACTTCTACTGTAACAGTATTTAAACAGTGTGTATTAGTACTTCTACTGTAACAGTATTTAAACAGTGTGTATTAGTACTTCTACTGTAACAGTATTTAAACAGTGTGTATTAGTACTTCTACTGTAACAGTATTTAAACTAGTGTATTAGTACTTCTACTGTAACAGTATTAAACAGTGGTATTAGTACTTCTACTGTAACAGTATTTAAACAGTGTGTATTAGTACTTCTACTGTAACAGTATTTAAACATGTGTGTATTAGTACTCTACTGTAACAGTATTTAAACAGTGTGTATTAGTACTTCTACTGTAAACAGTATTTAAACAGTGTGGTATTAGTACTTCTACTGTAACAGTATTTAAACAGTGTGTATTAGTACTTCTACTGTAACAGTATTTAAACAGTGTGTATTAGTACTTCTACTGTAACAGTATTTAAACGTGTATTAGTACTCCTACTGTAACAGTATTTAAACAGTGTGTATTAGTACTCTACTGTAACAGTATTTAAACAGTGTGTATTAGTACTCCTACTGTAACAGTATTTAAACAGTGTGTATTAGTACTTCTACTGTAACAGTATTTAAACAGCGTGGTATTAGTACTCTCTACTGTAACAGTATTTAAACTAGTGTATTAGTACTTCTACTGTAACAGTATTTAAACTGTGTATTAGTACTTCCTACTGTAACAGTATTTAAACAGTGTGTATTAGTACTTCTACTGTAACAGTATTTAAACAGTGTGTATTAGTACTCCTACTGTAACAGTATTTAAACTAGTGTATTAGTACTTCTACTGTAACAGTATTTAAACAGTGTGTATTAGTACTTCTACTGTAACAGTATTTAAACATGTGTATTAGTACTTCTACTGTAACAGTATTTAAACAGTGTGTATTAGTACTTCCTACTGTAACAGTATTTAAACTGTGTGTATTAGTACTTCTACTGTAACAGTATTTAAACAGTGTGTATTAGTACTTCTACTGTAACAGTATTAAACAGTGTGGTATTAGTACTTCTACTGTAACAGTATTTAAACAGTGTGTATTAGTACTTCTACTGTAACAGTATTTAAACAGTGTGTATTAGTACTCCTACTGTAACAGTATTTAAACAGTGTGTATTAGTACTTCCTACTGTAACAGTATTTAAAACAGTGTGTATTAGTACTTCTACTGTAACAGTATTTAAACAGTGTGTATTAGTACTTCTACTGTAACAGTATTTAAACAGTGTGTATTAGTACTTCTACTGTAACAGTATTTAAACTGTGTGTATTAGTACTTCCTACTGTAACAGTATTTAAACAGTGTGTATTAGTACTTCTACTGTAACAGTATTTAAACAGTGTGGTATTAGTACTCTACTGTAACAGTATTTAAACAGTGTGTATTAGTACTTCTACTGTAACAGTATTTAAACAGTGTGGTATTAGTACTTCTACTGTAACAGTATTTAAACAGTGTGTATTAGTACTCCTACTGTAACAGTATTTAAACAGTGTGTATTAGTACTTCTACTGTAACAGTATTTAAACAGTGTGTATTAGTACTCTACTGTAACAGTATTTAAACAGTGTGGTATTAGTACTTCTACTGTAACAGTATTTAAACAGTGTGTATTAGTACTTCTACTGTAACAGTATTTAAACAGTGTGTATTAGTACTTCTACTGTAACAGTATTTAAACAGTGTGTATTAGTACTCCTACTGTAACAGTATTTAAACAGTGTGTATTAGTACTCTACTGTAACAGTATTTAAACAGCTGTGGTATTAGTACTCTACTGTAACAGTATTTAAACAGTGTGTATTAGTACTTCTACTGTAACAGTATTTAAACAGTGTGTATTAGTACTTCTACTGTAACAGTATTTAAACAGTGTGTTAGTACTTCTACTGTAACAGTATTTAAACAGTGTGTATTAGTACTCCTTACTGTAACAGTATTTAAACAGTGTGTATTAGTACTTCTACTGTAACAGTATTTAAACAGTGTGGTGTTAGTACTCCTACTGTAACAGTATTTAAACAGTGTGTATTAGTACTTCTACTGTAACAGTATTTAAACAGTGTGTATTAGTACTTCCTACTGTAACAGTATTTAAACAGTGTGTATTAGTACTCCTACTGTAACAGTATTTAAACTGTGTATTAGTACTTCTACTGTAACAGTATTTAAACAGTGTGTATTAGTACTTCCTACTGTAACAGTATTTAAACAGTGTGTATTAGTACTTCCTAACTGTAACAGTATTTAAACGTGTGTATTAGTACTTCTACTGTAACAGTATTTAAACAGTGTGTATTAGTACTTCTACTGTAACAGTATTTAAACAGTGTGTATTAGTACTTCTACTGTAACAGTATTTAAACAGTGTGTATTAGTACTTCTACTGTAACAGTATTTAAACAGTGTGGTATTAGTACTTCTACTGTAACAGTATTTAAACAGTGTGTATTAGTACTTCTACTGTAAACAGTATTTAAACGTGTGTATTAGTACTTCTACTGTAACAGTATTTAAACAGTGTGTATTAGTACTCTACTGTAACAGTATTTAAACTGTGGTATTAGTACTTCTACTGTAACAGTATTTAAACAGTGTGTATTAGTACTCCTACTGTAACAGTATTTAAACAGTGTGGTATTAGTACTTCTACTGTAACAGTATTTAAACAGTGTGTATTAGTACTCCTACTGTAACAGTATTTAAACAGTGTGTATTAGTACTCTACTGTAACAGTATTTAAACAGTGTGGTATTAGTACTCCTACTGTAACAGTATTTAAACAGTGTGGTATTAGTACTTCTACTGTAACAGTATTTAAACAGTGTGTATTAGTACTTCTACTGTAACAGTATTTTAAACAGTGTGTATTAGTACTCTACTGTAACAGTATTTAAACAGTGTGGTATTAGTACTTCTACTGTAACAGTATTTAAACTGTGTGTATTAGTACTTCTACTGTAACAGTATTTAAACAGTGTGGTATTAGTACTCTACTGTAACAGTATTTAAACAGTGTGTATTAGTACTTCTACTGTAACAGTATTTAAACTGTGTGTATTAGTACTTCTACTGTAACAGTATTTTAAACAGTGTGGTATTAGTACTTCTACTGTAACAGTATTTAAACAGTGTGTATTAGTACTTCTACTGTAACAGTATTTAAACAGTGTGGTATTAGTACTCCTACTGTAACAGTATTTAAACAGTGTGGTATTAGTACGTCTACTGTAACAGTATTTAAACTTAGTGTGTATTAGTACTTCTACTGTAACAGTATTTAAACAGTGTGTATTAGTACTCCTACTGTAACAGTATTTAAACAGTGTGTATTAGTACTTCTACTGTAACAGTATTTAAACAGTGTGGTATTAGTACTTCTACTGTAACAGTATTTAAACAGTGTGTATTAGTACTCTACTGTAACAGTATTTAAACAGTGTGGTATTAGTACTTCTACTGTAACAGTATTTAAACAGTGTGTATTAGTACTTCTACTGTAACAGTATTTAAACAGGTGTATTAGTACTCCTACTGTAACAGTATTTAAAACATGTGTATTAGTACTTCTACTGTAACAGTATTTAAACAGTGTGTATTAGTACTCTACTGTAACAGTATTTAAACAGTGTGTATTAGTACTTCTACTGTAACAGTATTTAAACAGTGTGTATTAGTACTCCTACTGTAACAGTATTTAAACTGTGTATTAGTACTCCTACTGTAACAGTATTTAAACAGTGTGTATTAGTACTTCTACTGTAACAGTATTTAAACATGTGTATTAGTACTTCTACTGTAACAGTATTTAAACAGGTGTGTATTAGATACTTCCTACTGTAACAGTATTTAAACAGTGTGTATTAGTACTTCTACTGTAACAGTAATTTAAACAGTGTGGTATTAGTACTTCTACTGTAACAGTATTTAAACAGTGTGTATTAGTACTCCTACTGTAACAGTATTTAACAGCTGGGTATTAGTACTTCGACTGTAACAGTATTTAAACTAGTGTGGTATTAGTACTCTACTGTAACAGTATTTAAACGTGTGGTATTAGTACTTCTACTGTAACAGTATTTAAACTGTGTGTATTAGTACTCCTACTGTAACAGTATTTAAACAGTGTGGTATTAGTACTCCTACTGTAACAGTATTTAAACTGTGTGTATTAGTACTTCTACTGTAACAGTATTTAAACAGTGTGGTATTAGTACTCCTACTGTAACAGTATTTAAACAGCGTGGTATTAGTACTTCTACTGTAACAGTATTTAAACAGTGTGGTATTAGTACTCCTACTGTAACAGTATTTAAACTGTGTGTATTAGTACTCCTACTGTAACAGTATTTAAACTGTGTGGTATTAGTACTTCTACTGTAACAGTATTTAAACAGCGTGGTATTAGTACTCCTACTGTAACAGTATTTAACTGTATTAGTACTTCTACTGTAACAGTATTTAAACAGTGTGTATTAGTACTCCTACTGTAACAGTATTTAAACTGTGTATTAGTACTTCTACTGTAACAGTATTTAAACTGTGTGTATTAGTACTTCTACTGTAACAGTATTTAAACAGTGTGGTATTAGTACTTCTACTGTAACAGTATTTAAACAGTGTGGTATTAGTACTTCTACTGTAACAGTATTTAAACAGTGTGGTATTAGTACTTCTACTGTAACAGTATTTAAACAGTGTGGTATTAGTACTTCTACTGTAACAGTATTTAAACAGTGTATTAGTACTTCTACTGTAACAGTATTTAAACAGTGTGGTATTAGTACTTCTACTGTAACAGTATTTAAACAGTGTGGTATTAGTACTTCTACTGTAACAGTATTTAAACAGTGTGGTATTAGTACTTCTACTGTAACAGTATTTAAACAGTGTGTATTAGTACTTCTACTGTAACAGTATTTAAACAGTGTGTATTAGTACTTCTACTGTAACAGTATTTAAACAGTGTGTATTAGTACTTCTACTGTAACAGTATTTAAACAGTGTGTATTAGTACTTCTACTGTAACAGTATTTAAACAGTGTGTATTAGTACTTCTACTGTAACAGTATTTAAACAGTGTGTATTAGTACTTCTACTGTAACAGTATTTAAACAGTGTGTATTAGTACTTCTACTGTAACAGTATTTAAACAGTGTGTATTAGTACTTCTACTGTAACAGTATTTAAACAGTGTGTATTAGTACTTCTACTGTAACAGTATTTAAACAGTGTGGTATTAGTACTCCTACTGTAACAGTATTTAAACAGTGTGTATTAGTACTTCTACTGTAACAGTATTTAAACAGTGTGGTATTAGTACTCTACTGTAACAGTATTTAAACTGTGTATTAGTACTTCTACTGTAACAGTATTTAAACAGTGTGTATTAGTACTCCTACTGTAACAGTATTTAAACTGTGTATTAGTACTTCTACTGTAACAGTATTTAAACAGTGTGTATTAGTACTTCTACTGTAACAGTATTTAAACTGTGTATTAGTACTCCTACTGTAACAGTATTTAAACAGTGTATTAGTACTTCTACTGTAACAGTATTTAAACTGTGTATTAGTACTTCTACTGTAACAGTATTTAAACTGTGTGTATTAGTACTTCTACTGTAACAGTATTTAAACTGTGTATTAGTACTTCTACTGTAACAGTATTTAAACAGTGTGGTATTAGTACTTCTACTGTAACAGTATTTAAACAGTGTGTATTAGTACTTCTACTGTAACAGTATTTAAACAGTGTGGTATTAGTACTTCTACTGTAACAGTATTTAAACAGTGTGGTATTAGTACTCCTACTGTAACAGTATTTAAACTGTGTGTATTAGTACTTCTACTGTAACAGTATTTAAACTGTGTGTATTAGTACTCCTACTGTAACAGTATTTAAACAGTGTGGTATTAGTACTCCTACTGTAACAGTATTTAAACTGTGTGTATTAGTACTTCTACTGTAACAGTATTTAAACAGTGTGTATTAGTACTTCTACTGTAACAGTATTTAAACAGTGTGGTATTAGTACTCCTACTGTAACAGTATTTAAACAGTGTGTATTAGTACTCCTACTGTAACAGTATTTAAACAGTGTGTATTAGTACTTCTACTGTAACAGTATTTAAACAGTGTGGTATTAGTACTTCTACTGTAACAGTATTTAAACAGTGTGTATTAGTACTTCTACTGTAACAGTATTTAAACAGTGTGTATTAGTACTTCTACTGTAACAGTATTTAAACAGTGTGGTATTAGTACTCCTACTGTAACAGTATTTAAACTGTGTGTATTAGTACTTCTACTGTAACAGTATTTAAACTGTGTGTATTAGTACTCCTACTGTAACAGTATTTAAACAGTGTGGTATTAGTACTCCTACTGTAACAGTATTTAAACTGTGTGTATTAGTACTTCTACTGTAACAGTATTTAAACAGTGTGGTATTAGTACTCCTACTGTAACAGTATTTAAACAGTGTGGTATTAGTACTTCTACTGTAACAGTATTTAAACAGTGTGGTATTAGTACTCCTACTGTAACAGTATTTAAACTGTGTGTATTAGTACTCCTACTGTAACAGTATTTAAACTGTGTGGTATTAGTACTTCTACTGTAACAGTATTTAAACAGTGTGGTATTAGTACTCCTACTGTAACAGTATTTAAACTGTATTAGTACTTCTACTGTAACAGTATTTAAACAGTGTGTATTAGTACTCCTACTGTAACAGTATTTAAACTGTGTATTAGTACTTCTACTGTAACAGTATTTAAACTGTGTGTATTAGTACTTCTACTGTAACAGTATTTAAACAGTGTGGTATTAGTACTTCTACTGTAACAGTATTTAAACAGTGTGGTATTAGTACTTCTACTGTAACAGTATTTAAACAGTGTGGTATTAGTACTTCTACTGTAACAGTATTTAAACAGTGTGGTATTAGTACTTCTACTGTAACAGTATTTAAACAGTGTATTAGTACTTCTACTGTAACAGTATTTAAACAGTGTGGTATTAGTACTTCTACTGTAACAGTATTTAAACAGTGTGGTATTAGTACTTCTACTGTAACAGTATTTAAACAGTGTGGTATTAGTACTTCTACTGTAACAGTATTTAAACAGTGTGTATTAGTACTTCTACTGTAACAGTATTTAAACAGTGTGTATTAGTACTTCTACTGTAACAGTATTTAAACAGTGTGTATTAGTACTTCTACTGTAACAGTATTTAAACTGTGTATTAGTACTTCTACTGTAACAGTATTTAAACTGTGTGTATTAGTACTTCTACTGTAACAGTATTTAAACTGTGTATTAGTACTTCTACTGTAACAGTATTTAAACAGTGTGGTATTAGTACTTCTACTGTAACAGTATTTAAACAGTGTGTATTAGTACTTCTACTGTAACAGTATTTAAACAGCGTGGTATTAGTACTTCTACTGTAACAGTATTTAAACAGTGTGGTATTAGTACTCCTACTGTAACAGTATTTAAACTGTGTGTATTAGTACTTCTACTGTAACAGTATTTAAACTGTGTGTATTAGTACTCCTACTGTAACAGTATTTAAACAGTGTGGTATTAGTACTCCTACTGTAACAGTATTTAAACTGTGTGTATTAGTACTTCTACTGTAACAGTATTTAAACAGTGTGGTATTAGTACTCCTACTGTAACAGTATTTAAACAGCGTGGTATTAGTACTTCTACTGTAACAGTATTTAAACAGTGTGGTATTAGTACTCCTACTGTAACAGTATTTAAACTGTGTGTATTAGTACTCCTACTGTGACAGTATTTAAACTGTGTGGTATTAGTACTTCTACTGTAACAGTATTTAAACAGCGTGGTATTAGTACTCCTACTGTAACAGTATTTAACTGTATTAGTACTTCTACTGTAACAGTATTTAAACAGTGTGTATTAGTACTCCTACTGTAACAGTATTTAAACTGTGTATTAGTACTTCTACTGTAACAGTATTTAAACTGTGTGTATTAGTACTTCTACTGTAACAGTATTTAAACAGTGTGGTATTAGTACTTCTACTGTAACAGTATTTAAACAGTGTGGTATTAGTACTTCTACTGTAACAGTATTTAAACAGTGTGGTATTAGTACTTCTACTGTAACAGTATTTAAACAGTGTGGTATTAGTACTTCTACTGTAACAGTATTTAAACAGTGTATTAGTACTTCTACTGTAACAGTATTTAAACAGTGTGGTATTAGTACTTCTACTGTAACAGTATTTAAACAGTGTGGTATTAGTACTTCTACTGTAACAGTATTTAAACAGTGTGGTATTAGTACTTCTACTGTAACAGTATTTAAACAGTGTGTATTAGTACTTCTACTGTAACAGTATTTAAACAGTGTGTATTAGTACTTCTACTGTAACAGTATTTAAACAGTGTGTATTAGTACTTCTACTGTAACAGTATTTAAACAGTGTGTATTAGTACTTCTACTGTAACAGTATTTAAACAGTGTGTATTAGTACTCTACTGTAACAGTATTTAAACAGTGTGTATTAGTACTTCTACTGTAACAGTATTTAAACAGTGTGGTATTAGTACTCCTACTGTAACAGTATTTAAACAGTGTGTATTAGTACTTCTACTGTAACAGTATTTAAACAGCGTGGTATTAGTACTCTACTGTAACAGTATTTAAACTGTGTATTAGTACTTCTACTGTAACAGTATTTAAACAGTGTGTATTAGTACTCCTACTGTAACAGTATTTAAACTGTGTATTAGTACTTCTACTGTAACAGTATTTAAACAGTGTGTATTAGTACTTCTACTGTAACAGTATTTAAACTGTGTATTAGTACTCCTACTGTAACAGTATTTAAATAGTGTATTAGTACTTCTACTGTAACAGTATTTAAACTGTGTATTAGTACTTCTACTGTAACAGTATTTAAACTGTGTGTATTAGTACTTCTACTGTAACAGTATTTAAACTGTGTATTAGTACTTCTACTGTAACAGTATTTAAACAGTGTGGTATTAGTACTTCTACTGTAACAGTATTTAAACAGTGTGTATTAGTACTTCTACTGTAACAGTATTTAAACAGTGTGGTATTAGTACTTCTACTGTAACAGTATTTAAACAGTGTGGTATTAGTACTCCTACTGTAACAGTATTTAAACTGTGTGTATTAGTACTTCTACTGTAACAGTATTTAAACTGTGTGTATTAGTACTCCTACTGTAACAGTATTTAAACAGTGTGGTATTAGTACTCCTACTGTAACAGTATTTAAACTGTGTGTATTAGTACTTCTACTGTAACAGTATTTAAACAGTGTGGTATTAGTACTCCTACTGTAACAGTATTTAAACAGTGTGGTATTAGTACTTCTACTGTAACAGTATTTAAACAGTGTGTATTAGTACTTCTACTGTAACAGTATTTAAACAGTGTGGTATTAGTACTTCTACTGTAACAGTATTTAAACAGTGTGGTATTAGTACTCCTACTGTAACAGTATTTAAACTGTGTGTATTAGTACTTCTACTGTAACAGTATTTAAACTGTGTGTATTAGTACTCCTACTGTAACAGTATTTAAACAGTGTGGTATTAGTACTCCTACTGTAACAGTATTTAAACTGTGTGTATTAGTACTTCTACTGTAACAGTATTTAAACAGTGTGGTATTAGTACTCCTACTGTAACAGTATTTAAACAGCGTGGTATTAGTACTTCTACTGTAACAGTATTTAAACAGTGTGGTATTAGTACTCCTACTGTAACAGTATTTAAACTGTGTGTATTAGTACTCCTACTGTAACAGTATTTAAACTGTGTGGTATTAGTACTTCTACTGTAACAGTATTTAAACAGCGTGGTATTAGTACTCCTACTGTAACAGTATTTAAACTGTATTAGTACTTCTACTGTAACAGTATTTAAACAGTGTGTATTAGTACTCCTACTGTAACAGTATTTAAACTGTGTATTAGTACTTCTACTGTAACAGTATTTAAACTGTGTGTATTAGTACTTCTACTGTAACAGTATTTAAACAGTGTGGTATTAGTACTTCTACTGTAACAGTATTTAAACAGTGTGGTATTAGTACTTCTACTGTAACAGTATTTAAACAGTGTGGTATTAGTACTTCTACTGTAACAGTATTTAAACAGTGTGGTATTAGTACTTCTACTGTAACAGTATTTAAACAGTGTATTAGTACTTCTACTGTAACAGTATTTAAACAGTGTGGTATTAGTACTTCTACTGTAACAGTATTTAAACAGTGTGGTATTAGTACTTCTACTGTAACAGTATTTAAACAGTGTGGTATTAGTACTTCTACTGTAACAGTATTTAAACAGTGTGGTATTAGTACTTCTACTGTAACAGTATTTAAACAGTGTGTATTAGTACTTCTACTGTAACAGTATTTAAACAGTGTGTATTAGTACTTCTACTGTAACAGTATTTAAACAGTGTGTATTAGTACTTCTACTGTAACAGTATTTAAACAGTGTGTATTAGTACTTCTACTGTAACAGTATTTAAACAGTGTGTATTAGTACTCCTACTGTAACAGTATTTAAACAGTGTGTATTAGTACTTCTACTGTAACAGTATTTAAACAGTGTGGTATTAGTACTCCTACTGTAACAGTATTTAAACAGTGTGTATTAGTACTTCTACTGTAACAGTATTTAAACAGTGTGGTATTAGTACTCTACTGTAACAGTATTTAAACTGTGTATTAGTACTTCTACTGTAACAGTATTTAAACAGTGTGTATTAGTACTCCTACTGTAACAGTATTTAAACTGTGTATTAGTACTTCTACTGTAACAGTATTTAAACAGTGTGTATTAGTACTTCTACTGTAACAGTATTTAAACTGTGTATTAGTACTCCTACTGTAACAGTATTTAAACAGTGTATTAGTACTTCTACTGTAACAGTATTTAAACTGTGTATTAGTACTTCTACTGTAACAGTATTTAAACTGTGTGTATTAGTACTTCTACTGTAACAGTATTTAAACTGTGTATTAGTACTTCTACTGTAACAGTATTTAAACAGTGTGGTATTAGTACTTCTACTGTAACAGTATTTAAACAGTGTGTATTAGTACTTCTACTGTAACAGTATTTAAACAGTGTGGTATTAGTACTTCTACTGTAACAGTATTTAAACAGTGTGGTATTAGTACTCCTACTGTAACAGTATTTAAACTGTGTGTATTAGTACTTCTACTGTAACAGTATTTAAACTGTGTGTATTAGTACTCCTACTGTAACAGTATTTAAACAGTGTGGTATTAGTACTCCTACTGTAACAGTATTTAAACAGTGTGTATTAGTACTTCTACTGTAACAGTATTTAAACAGTGTGTATTAGTACTTCTACTGTAACAGTATTTAAACAGTGTGGTATTAGTACTTCTACTGTAACAGTATTTAAACAGTGTGTATTAGTACTTCTACTGTAACAGTATTTAAACAGTGTGTATTAGTACTTCTACTGTAACAGTATTTAAACAGTGTGGTATTAGTACTTCTACTGTAACAGTATTTAAACAGTGTGTATTAGTACTTCTACTGTAACAGTATTTAAACAGTGTGTATTAGTACTTCTACTGTAACAGTATTTAAACAGTGTGTATTAGTACTCTACTGTAACAGTATTTAAACTGTGTATTAGTACTTCTACTGTAACAGTATTTAAACAGTGTGTATTAGTACTCCTACTGTAACAGTATTTAAACTGTGTATTAGTACTTCTACTGTAACAGTATTTAAACAGTGTGTATTAGTACTTCTACTGTAACAGTATTTAAACTGTGTATTAGTACTTCTACTGTAACAGTATTTAAACAGTGTATTAGTACTTCTACTGTAACAGTATTTAAACTGTGTATTAGTACTTCTACTGTAACAGTATTTAAACTGTGTATTAGTATTAACAGTACTACTCTACTGTAACAGTATTTAAACTGTGTATTAGTACTTCTACTGTAACAGTATTTAAACAGTGTGGTATTAGTACTTCTACTGTAACAGTATTTAAACAGTGTGTATTAGTACTTCTACTGTAACAGTATTTAAACAGTGTGGTATTAGTACTTCTACTGTAACAGTATTTAAACAGTGTGGTATTAGTACTCCTACTGTAACAGTATTTAAACTGTGTGTATTAGTACTTCTACTGTAACAGTATTTAAACTGTGTGTATTAGTACTCCTACTGTAACAGTATTTAAACAGTGTGGTATTAGTACTCCTACTGTAACAGTATTTAAACTGTGTGTATTAGTACTTCTACTGTAACAGTATTTAAACAGTGTGGTATTAGTACTCCTACTGTAACAGTATTTAAACAGTGTGGTATTAGTACTTCTACTGTAACAGTATTTAAACAGTGTGGTATTAGTACTCCTACTGTAACAGTATTTAAACTGTGTGTATTAGTACTCTACTGTAACAGTATTTAAACTGTGGTATTAGTACTTCTACTGTAACAGTATTTAAACAGTGTGGTATTAGTACTCTACTGTAACAGTATTTAAACTGTATTAGTACTTCTACTGTAACAGTATTTAAACAGTGTGTATTAGTACTCCTACTGTAACAGTATTTAAACTGTGTATTAGTACTTCTACTGTAACAGTATTTAAACAGTGTGTATTAGTACTTCTACTGTAACAGTATTTAAACAGTGTGGTATTAGTACTTCTACTGTAACAGTATTTAAACAGTGTGGTATTAGTACTTCTACTGTAACAGTATTTAAACAGTGTGGTATTAGTACTTCTACTGTAACAGTATTTAAACAGTGTGGTATTAGTACTTCTACTGTAACAGTATTTAAACAGTGTATTAGTACTTCTACTGTAACAGTATTTAAACAGTGTGGTATTAGTACTTCTACTGTAACAGTATTTAAACAGTGTGTATTAGTACTTCTACTGTAACAGTATTTAAACAGTGTGGTATTAGTACTTCTACTGTAACAGTATTTAAACAGTGTGGTATTAGTACTTCTACTGTAACAGTATTTAAACAGTGTGTATTAGTACTTCTACTGTAACAGTATTTAAACAGTGTGTATTAGTACTTCTACTGTAACAGTATTTAAACAGTGTGTATTAGTACTTCTACTGTAACAGTATTTAAACAGTGTGGTATTAGTACTCCTACTGTAACAGTATTTAAACAGTGTGTATTAGTACTTCTACTGTAACAGTATTTAAACAGTGTGGTATTAGTACTCTACTGTAACAGTATTTAAACTGTGTATTAGTACTTCTACTGTAACAGTATTTAAACAGTGTGTATTAGTACTCCTACTGTAACAGTATTTAAACTGTGTATTAGTACTTCTACTGTAACAGTATTTAAACAGTGTGTATTAGTACTTCTACTGTAACAGTATTTAAACTGTGTATTAGTACTCCTACTGTAACAGTATTTAAACAGTGTATTAGTACTTCTACTGTAACAGTATTTAAACTGTGTATTAGTACTTCTACTGTAACAGTATTTAAACTGTGTGTATTAGTACTTCTACTGTAACAGTATTTAAACTGTGTATTAGTACTTCTACTGTAACAGTATTTAAACAGTGTGGTATTAGTACTTCTACTGTAACAGTATTTAAACAGTGTGTATTAGTACTTCTACTGTAACAGTATTTAAACAGTGTGGTATTAGTACTTCTACTGTAACAGTATTTAAACAGTGTGGTATTAGTACTCCTACTGTAACAGTATTTAAACTGTGTGTATTAGTACTTCTACTGTAACAGTATTTAAACTGTGTGTATTAGTACTCCTACTGTAACAGTATTTAAACAGTGTGGTATTAGTACTCTACTGTAACAGTATTTAAACTGTGTGTATTAGTACTTCTACTGTAACAGTATTTAAACAGTGTGTATTAGTACTTCTACTGTAACAGTATTTAAACAGTGTGGTATTAGTACTCCTACTGTAACAGTATTTAAACAGTGTGTATTAGTACTTCTACTGTAACAGTATTTAAACAGTGTGTATTAGTACTTCTACTGTAACAGTATTTAAACAGTGTGGTATTAGTACTCCTACTGTAACAGTATTTAAACAGTGTGTATTAGTACTTCTACTGTAACAGTATTTAAACAGTGTGTATTAGTACTTCTACTGTAACAGTATTTAAACAGTGTGGTATTAGTACTCTACTGTAACAGTATTTAAACTGTGTATTAGTACTTCTACTGTAACAGTATTTAAACAGTGTGTATTAGTACTCCTACTGTAACAGTATTTAAACTGTGTATTAGTACTTCTACTGTAACAGTATTTAAACAGTGTGTATTAGTACTTCTACTGTAACAGTATTTAAACTGTGTATTAGTACTTCTACTGTAACAGTATTTAAACAGTGTATTAGTACTTCTACTGTAACAGTATTTAAACTGTGTATTAGTACTTCTACTGTAACAGTATTTAAACTGTGTGTATTAGTACTTCTACTGTAACAGTATTTAAACTGTGTATTAGTACTTCTACTGTAACAGTATTTAAACAGTGTGGTATTAGTACTTCTACTGTAACAGTATTTAAACAGTGTGTATTAGTACTTCTACTGTAACAGTATTTAAACAGTGTGGTATTAGTACTTCTACTGTAACAGTATTTAAACAGTGTGGTATTAGTACTCTACTGTAACAGTATTTAAACTGTGTGTATTAGTACTTCTACTGTAACAGTATTTAAACTGTGTGTATTAGTACTCCTACTGTAACAGTATTTAAACAGTGTGGTATTAGTACTCCTACTGTAACAGTATTTAAACTGTGTGTATTAGTACTTCTACTGTAACAGTATTTAAACAGTGTGGTATTAGTACTCCTACTGTAACAGTATTTAAACAGTGTGGTATTAGTACTTCTACTGTAACAGTATTTAAACAGTGTGGTATTAGTACTCCTACTGTAACAGTATTTAAACTGTGTGTATTAGTACTCCTACTGTAACAGTATTTAAACAGTGTGGTATTAGTACTTCTACTGTAACAGTATTTAAACAGTGTGGTATTAGTACTCCTACTGTAACAGTATTTAAACTGTATTAGTACTTCTACTGTAACAGTATTTAAACAGTGTGTATTAGTACTCCTACTGTAACAGTATTTAAACTGTGTATTAGTACTTCTACTGTAACAGTATTTAAACTGTGTGTATTAGTACTTCTACTGTAACAGTATTTAAACAGTGTGGTATTAGTACTTCTACTGTAACAGTATTTAAACAGTGTGGTATTAGTACTTCTACTGTAACAGTATTTAAACAGTGTGGTATTAGTACTTCTACTGTAACAGTATTTAAACAGTGTGGTATTAGTACTTCTACTGTAACAGTATTTAAACAGTGTATTAGTACTTCTACTGTAACAGTATTTAAACAGTGTGTATTAGTACTTCTACTGTAACAGTATTTAAACAGTGTGGTATTAGTACTTCTACTGTAACAGTATTTAAACAGTGTGGTATTAGTACTTCTACTGTAACAGTATTTAAACAGTGTGGTATTAGTACTTCTACTGTAACAGTATTTAAACAGTGTGTATTAGTACTTCTACTGTAACAGTATTTAAACAGTGTGTATTAGTACTTCTACTGTAACAGTATTTAAACAGTGTGTATTAGTACTTCTACTGTAACAGTATTTAAACAGTGTGTATTAGTACTTCTACTGTAACAGTATTTAAACAGTGTGTATTAGTACTTCTACTGTAACAGTATTTAAACAGTGTGTATTAGTACTTCTACTGTAACAGTATTTAAACAGTGTGGTATTAGTACTTCTACTGTAACAGTATTTAAACAGTGTGTATTAGTACTTCTACTGTAACAGTATTTAAACAGTGGTATTAGTACTCTACTGTAACAGTATTTAAACTGTGTATTAGTACTTCTACTGTAACAGTATTTAAACAGTGTGTATTAGTACTACCTACTGTAACAGTATTTAAACTGTGTATTAGTACTTCTACTGTAACAGTATTTAAACAGTGTGTATTAGTACTTCTACTGTAACAGTATTTAAACTGTGTATTAGTACTCCTACTGTAACAGTATTTAAACAGTGTATTAGTACTTCTACTGTAACAGTATTTAAACTGTGTATTAGTACTTCTACTGTAACAGTATTTAAACTGTGTGTATTAGTACTTCTACTGTAACAGTATTTAAACTGTGTATTAGTACTTCTACTGTAACAGTATTTAAACAGTGTGGTATTAGTACTTCTACTGTAACAGTATTTAAACAGTGTGTATTAGTACTTCTACTGTAACAGTATTTAAACAGTGTGGTATTAGTACTTCTACTGTAACAGTATTTAAACAGTGTGGTATTAGTACTCCTACTGTAACAGTATTTAAACTGTGTGTATTAGTACTTCTACTGTAACAGTATTTAAACAGTGTGTATTAGTACTTCTACTGTAACAGTATTTAAACAGTGTGGTATTAGTACTTCTACTGTAACAGTATTTAAACTGTGTGTATTAGTACTTCTACTGTAACAGTATTTAAACAGTGTGGTATTAGTACTTCTACTGTAACAGTATTTAAACAGTGTGGTATTAGTACTTCTACTGTAACAGTATTTAAACAGTGTGTATTAGTACTTCTACTGTAACAGTATTTAAACAGTGTGGTATTAGTACTTCTACTGTAACAGTATTTAAACAGTGTGGTATTAGTACTTCTACTGTAACAGTATTTAAACTGTGTGTATTAGTACTTCTACTGTAACAGTATTTAAACTGTGTGTATTAGTACTCCTACTGTAACAGTATTTAAACAGTGTGGTATTAGTACTCCTACTGTAACAGTATTTAAACTGTGTGTATTAGTACTTCTACTGTAACAGTATTTAAACAGTGTGGTATTAGTACTCCTACTGTAACAGTATTTAAACAGTGTGGTATTAGTACTTCTACTGTAACAGTATTTAAACAGTGTGGTATTAGTACTCCTACTGTAACAGTATTTAAACTGTGTGTATTAGTACTCCTACTGTAACAGTATTTAAACTGTGTGGTATTAGTACTTCTACTGTAACAGTATTTAAACAGCGTGGTATTAGTACTCCTACTGTAACAGTATTTAAACTGTATTAGTACTTCTACTGTAACAGTATTTAAACAGTGTGTATTAGTACTCCTACTGTAACAGTATTTAAACTGTGTATTAGTACTTCTACTGTAACAGTATTTAAACTGTGTGTATTAGTACTTCTACTGTAACAGTATTTAAACAGTGTGGTATTAGTACTTCTACTGTAACAGTATTTAAACAGTGTGGTATTAGTACTTCTACTGTAACAGTATTTAAACAGTGTGGTATTAGTACTTCTACTGTAACAGTATTTAAACAGTGTGGTATTAGTACTTCTACTGTAACAGTATTTAAACAGTGTATTAGTACTTCTACTGTAACAGTATTTAAACAGTGTGGTATTAGTACTTCTACTGTAACAGTATTTAAACAGTGTGGTATTAGTACTTCTACTGTAACAGTATTTAAACAGTGTGGTATTAGTACTTCTACTGTAACAGTATTTAAACAGTGTGGTATTAGTACTTCTACTGTAACAGTATTTAAACAGTGTGTATTAGTACTTCTACTGTAACAGTATTTAAACAGTGTGTATTAGTACTTCTACTGTAACAGTATTTAAACAGTGTGTATTAGTACTTCTACTGTAACAGTATTTAAACAGTGTGTATTAGTACTTCTACTGTAACAGTATTTAAACAGTGTGTATTAGTACTTCTACTGTAACAGTATTTAAACAGTGTGTATTAGTACTTCTACTGTAACAGTATTTAAACAGTGTGGTATTAGTACTTCTACTGTAACAGTATTTAAACAGTGTGTATTAGTACTTCTACTGTAACAGTATTTAAACAGTGTGGTATTAGTACTCTACTGTAACAGTATTTAAACTGTGTATTAGTACTTCTACTGTAACAGTATTTAAACAGTGTGTATTAGTACTCCTACTGTAACAGTATTTAAACTGTGTATTAGTACTTCTACTGTAACAGTATTTAAACAGTGTGTATTAGTACTTCTACTGTAACAGTATTTAAACTGTGTATTAGTACTCCTACTGTAACAGTATTTAAACAGTGTATTAGTACTTCTACTGTAACAGTATTTAAACTGTGTATTAGTACTTCTACTGTAACAGTATTTAAACTGTGTGTATTAGTACTTCTACTGTAACAGTATTTAAACTGTGTATTAGTACTTCTACTGTAACAGTATTTAAACAGTGTGGTATTAGTACTTCTACTGTAACAGTATTTAAACAGTGTGTATTAGTACTTCTACTGTAACAGTATTTAAACAGTGTGGTATTAGTACTTCTACTGTAACAGTATTTAAACAGTGTGGTATTAGTACTCCTACTGTAACAGTATTTAAACTGTGTGTATTAGTACTTCTACTGTAACAGTATTTAAACTGTGTGTATTAGTACTCCTACTGTAACAGTATTTAAACAGTGTGGTATTAGTACTTCTACTGTAACAGTATTTAAACTGTGTGTATTAGTACTTCTACTGTAACAGTATTTAAACAGTGTGTATTAGTACTTCTACTGTAACAGTATTTAAACAGTGTGGTATTAGTACTCCTACTGTAACAGTATTTAAACAGTGTGGTATTAGTACTTCTACTGTAACAGTATTTAAACAGTGTGTATTAGTACTCCTACTGTAACAGTATTTAAACAGTGTGTATTAGTACTCCTACTGTAACAGTATTTAAACAGTGTGTATTAGTACTTCTACTGTAACAGTATTTAAACAGTGTGTATTAGTACTCCTACTGTAACAGTATTTAAACTGTATTAGTACTTCTACTGTAACAGTATTTAAACAGTGTGTATTAGTACTCCTACTGTAACAGTATTTAAACTGTGTGTATTAGTACTTCTACTGTAACAGTATTTAAACAGTGTGTATTAGTACTTCTACTGTAACAGTATTTAAACAGTGTGGTATTAGTACTTCTACTGTAACAGTATTTAAACAGTGTGGTATTAGTACTTCTACTGTAACAGTATTTAAACAGTGTATTAGTACTTCTACTGTAACAGTATTTAAACAGTGTGTATTAGTACTTCTACTGTAACAGTATTTAAACAGTGTGTATTAGTACTTCTACTGTAACAGTATTTAAACAGTGTGTATTAGTACTTCTACTGTAACAGTATTTAAACAGTGTGGTATTAGTACTTCTACTGTAACAGTATTTAAACAGTGTGTATTAGTACTTCTACTGTAACAGTATTTAAACAGTGTGGTATTAGTACTCCTACTGTAACAGTATTTAAACAGTGTGGTATTAGTACTTCTACTGTAACAGTATTTAAACAGTGTGGTATTAGTACTTCTACTGTAACAGTATTTAAACAGTGTGTATTAGTACTTCTACTGTAACAGTATTTAAACAGTGTGTATTAGTACTTCTACTGTAACAGTATTTAAACAGTGTGGTATTAGTACTCCTACTGTAACAGTATTTAAACGTGTATTAGTACTTCTACTGTAACAGTATTTAAACAGTGTGTATTAGTACTTCTACTGTAACAGTATTTAAACAGTGTGTATTAGTACTTCTACTGTAACAGTATTTAAACAGTGTGTATTAGTACTTCTACTGTAACAGTATTTAAACAGTGTGTATTAGTACTTCTACTGTAACAGTATTTAAACAGTGTGTATTAGTACTTCTACTGTAACAGTATTTAAACAGTGTATTAGTACTTCTACTGTAACAGTATTTAAACAGTGTGGTATTAGTACTTCTACTGTAACAGTATTTAAACAGTGTGTATTAGTACTTCTACTGTAACAGTATTTAAACAGTGTGTATTAGTACTTCTACTGTAACAGTATTTAAACAGTGTGTATTAGTACTTCTACTGTAACAGTATTTAAACAGTGTGTATTAGTACTTCTACTGTAACAGTATTTAAACAGTGTGTATTAGTACTTCTACTGTAACAGTATTTAAACAGTGTGTATTAGTACTTCTACTGTAACAGTATTTAAACAGTGTGTATTAGTACTCCTACTGTAACAGTATTTAAACAGTGTGTATTAGTACTTCTACTGTAACAGTATTTAAACAGTGTGTATTAGTACTTCTACTGTAACAGTATTTAAACAGTGTGTATTAGTACTCTACTGTAACAGTATTTAAACTGTGTATTAGTACTTCTACTGTAACAGTATTTAAACAGTGTGGTATTAGTACTTCTACTGTAACAGTATTTAAACAGTGTGTATTAGTACTTCTACTGTAACAGTATTTAAACAGTGTGGTATTAGTACTTCTACTGTAACAGTATTTAAACAGTGTGGTATTAGTACTCCTACTGTAACAGTATTTAAACTGTGTGTATTAGTACTTCTACTGTAACAGTATTTAAACTGTGTGTATTAGTACTCCTACTGTAACAGTATTTAAACAGTGTGGTATTAGTACTCCTACTGTAACAGTATTTAAACTGTGTGTATTAGTACTTCTACTGTAACAGTATTTAAACAGTGTGGTATTAGTACTCCTACTGTAACAGTATTTAAACAGTGTGGTATTAGTACTTCTACTGTAACAGTATTTAAACAGTGTGGTATTAGTACTCCTACTGTAACAGTATTTAAACTGTGTGTATTAGTACTCCTACTGTAACAGTATTTAAACTGTGTGGTATTAGTACTTCTACTGTAACAGTATTTAAACAGTGTGGTATTAGTACTCCTACTGTAACAGTATTTAAACTGTATTAGTACTTCTACTGTAACAGTATTTAAACAGTGTGTATTAGTACTCCTACTGTAACAGTATTTAAACTGTGTATTAGTACTTCTACTGTAACAGTATTTAAACTGTGTGTATTAGTACTTCTACTGTAACAGTATTTAAACAGTGTGGTATTAGTACTTCTACTGTAACAGTATTTAAACAGTGTGGTATTAGTACTTCTACTGTAACAGTATTTAAACAGTGTGGTATTAGTACTTCTACTGTAACAGTATTTAAACAGTGTGGTATTAGTACTTCTACTGTAACAGTATTTAAACAGTGTATTAGTACTTCTACTGTAACAGTATTTAAACAGTGTGGTATTAGTACTTCTACTGTAACAGTATTTAAACAGTGTGGTATTAGTACTTCTACTGTAACAGTATTTAAACAGTGTGGTATTAGTACTTCTACTGTAACAGTATTTAAACAGTGTGGTATTAGTACTTCTACTGTAACAGTATTTAAACAGTGTGTATTAGTACTTCTACTGTAACAGTATTTAAACAGTGTGTATTAGTACTTCTACTGTAACAGTATTTAAACAGTGTGTATTAGTACTTCTACTGTAACAGTATTTAAACAGTGTGTATTAGTACTTCTACTGTAACAGTATTTAAACAGTGTGTATTAGTACTTCTACTGTAACAGTATTTAAACAGTGTGTATTAGTACTTCTACTGTAACAGTATTTAAACAGTGTGGTATTAGTACTCCTACTGTAACAGTATTTAAACAGTGTGTATTAGTACTTCTACTGTAACAGTATTTAAACAGTGTGTATTAGTACTCTACTGTAACAGTATTTAAACTGTGTATTAGTACTTCTACTGTAACAGTATTTAAACAGTGTGTATTAGTACTCCTACTGTAACAGTATTTAAACTGTGTATTAGTACTTCTACTGTAACAGTATTTAAACAGTGTGTATTAGTACTTCTACTGTAACAGTATTTAAACTGTGTATTAGTACTTCTACTGTAACAGTATTTAAACAGTGTATTAGTACTTCTACTGTAACAGTATTTAAACTGTGTATTAGTACTTCTACTGTAACAGTATTTAAACTGTGTGTATTAGTACTTCTACTGTAACAGTATTTAAACTGTGTATTAGTACTTCTACTGTAACAGTATTTAAACAGTGTGGTATTAGTACTTCTACTGTAACAGTATTTAAACAGTGTGTATTAGTACTTCTACTGTAACAGTATTTAAACAGTGTGGTATTAGTACTTCTACTGTAACAGTATTTAAACAGTGTGGTATTAGTACTCCTACTGTAACAGTATTTAAACTGTGTGTATTAGTACTTCTACTGTAACAGTATTTAAACTGTGTGTATTAGTACTCCTACTGTAACAGTATTTAAACAGTGTGGTATTAGTACTCCTACTGTAACAGTATTTAAACAGTGTGTATTAGTACTTCTACTGTAACAGTATTTAAACAGTGTGTATTAGTACTCCTACTGTAACAGTATTTAAACAGTGTGGTATTAGTACTTCTACTGTAACAGTATTTAAACAGTGTGTATTAGTACTTCTACTGTAACAGTATTTAAACAGTGTGGTATTAGTACTCCTACTGTAACAGTATTTAAACAGTGTGTATTAGTACTTCTACTGTAACAGTATTTAAACAGTGTGTATTAGTACTTCTACTGTAACAGTATTTAAACAGTGTGGTATTAGTACTTCTACTGTAACAGTATTTAAACAGTGTGTATTAGTACTTCTACTGTAACAGTATTTAAACAGTGTGTATTAGTACTCCTACTGTAACAGTATTTAAACAGTGTGTATTAGTACTTCTACTGTAACAGTATTTAAACAGTGTGGTATTAGTACTCCTACTGTAACAGTATTTAAACTGTATTAGTACTTCTACTGTAACAGTATTTAAACAGTGTGTATTAGTACTTCTACTGTAACAGTATTTAAACTGTGTATTAGTACTTCTACTGTAACAGTATTTAAACAGTGTGTATTAGTACTTCTACTGTAACAGTATTTAAACAGTGTGTATTAGTACTTCTACTGTAACAGTATTTAAACAGTGTGTATTAGTACTTCTACTGTAACAGTATTTAAACAGTGTGTATTAGTACTTCTACTGTAACAGTATTTAAACAGTGTGGTATTAGTACTTCTACTGTAACAGTATTTAAACAGTGTGTATTAGTACTTCTACTGTAACAGTATTTAAACAGTGTATTAGTACTTCTACTGTAACAGTATTTAAACAGTGTGGTATTAGTACTTCTACTGTAACAGTATTTAAACAGTGTGGTATTAGTACTTCTACTGTAACAGTATTTAAACAGTGTGGTATTAGTACTTCTACTGTAACAGTATTTAAACAGTGTGGTATTAGTACTTCTACTGTAACAGTATTTAAACAGTGTGTATTAGTACTTCTACTGTAACAGTATTTAAACAGTGTGTATTAGTACTTCTACTGTAACAGTATTTAAACAGTGTGTATTAGTACTTCTACTGTAACAGTATTTAAACAGTGTGTATTAGTACTTCTACTGTAACAGTATTTAAACAGTGTGTATTAGTACTTCTACTGTAACAGTATTTAAACAGTGTGTATTAGTACTTCTACTGTAACAGTATTTAAACAGTGTGGTATTAGTACTTCTACTGTAACAGTATTTAAACAGTGTGTATTAGTACTTCTACTGTAACAGTATTTAAACAGTGTGGTATTAGTACTCTACTGTAACAGTATTTAAACTGTGTATTAGTACTTCTACTGTAACAGTATTTAAACAGTGTGTATTAGTACTCCTACTGTAACAGTATTTAAACTGTGTATTAGTACTTCTACTGTAACAGTATTTAAACAGTGTGTATTAGTACTTCTACTGTAACAGTATTTAAACTGTGTATTAGTACTCCTACTGTAACAGTATTTAAACAGTGTATTAGTACTTCTACTGTAACAGTATTTAAACTGTGTATTAGTACTTCTACTGTAACAGTATTTAAACTGTGTGTATTAGTACTTCTACTGTAACAGTATTTAAACTGTGTATTAGTACTTCTACTGTAACAGTATTTAAACAGTGTGGTATTAGTACTTCTACTGTAACAGTATTTAAACAGTGTGTATTAGTACTTCTACTGTAACAGTATTTAAACAGTGTGGTATTAGTACTTCTACTGTAACAGTATTTAAACAGTGTGGTATTAGTACTCCTACTGTAACAGTATTTAAACTGTGTGTATTAGTACTTCTACTGTAACAGTATTTAAACTGTGTGTATTAGTACTCCTACTGTAACAGTATTTAAACAGTGTGGTATTAGTACTCCTACTGTAACAGTATTTAAACTGTGTGTATTAGTACTTCTACTGTAACAGTATTTAAACTGTGTGTATTAGTACTTCTACTGTAACAGTATTTAAACAGTGTGGTATTAGTACTCCTACTGTAACAGTATTTAAACAGTGTGGTATTAGTACTTCTACTGTAACAGTATTTAAACAGTGTGGTATTAGTACTCCTACTGTAACAGTATTTAAACTGTGTGTATTAGTACTCCTACTGTAACAGTATTTAAACAGTGTGGTATTAGTACTTCTACTGTAACAGTATTTAAACAGTGTGGTATTAGTACTCCTACTGTAACAGTATTTAAACTGTATTAGTACTTCTACTGTAACAGTATTTAAACAGTGTGTATTAGTACTCCTACTGTAACAGTATTTAAACTGTGTGTATTAGTACTTCTACTGTAACAGTATTTAAACAGTGTGGTATTAGTACTTCTACTGTAACAGTATTTAAACAGTGTGGTATTAGTACTTCTACTGTAACAGTATTTAAACAGTGTGGTATTAGTACTTCTACTGTAACAGTATTTAAACAGTGTGGTATTAGTACTTCTACTGTAACAGTATTTAAACAGTGTGTATTAGTACTTCTACTGTAACAGTATTTAAACAGTGTGTATTAGTACTTCTACTGTAACAGTATTTAAACAGTGTGTATTAGTACTTCTACTGTAACAGTATTTAAACAGTGTGTATTAGTACTTCTACTGTAACAGTATTTAAACAGTGTGTATTAGTACTTCTACTGTAACAGTATTTAAACAGTGTGTATTAGTACTTCTACTGTAACAGTATTTAAACAGTGTGGTATTAGTACTCTACTGTAACAGTATTTAAACTGTGTATTAGTACTTCTACTGTAACAGTATTTAAACAGTGTGTATTAGTACTCCTACTGTAACAGTATTTAAACTGTGTATTAGTACTTCTACTGTAACAGTATTTAAACAGTGTGTATTAGTACTTCTACTGTAACAGTATTTAAACTGTGTATTAGTACTCCTACTGTAACAGTATTTAAACAGTGTATTAGTACTTCTACTGTAACAGTATTTAAACTGTGTATTAGTACTTCTACTGTAACAGTATTTAAACTGTGTGTATTAGTACTTCTACTGTAACAGTATTTAAACTGTGTATTAGTACTTCTACTGTAACAGTATTTAAACAGTGTGGTATTAGTACTTCTACTGTAACAGTATTTAAACAGTGTGTATTAGTACTTCTACTGTAACAGTATTTAAACAGTGTGTATTAGTACTTCTACTGTAACAGTATTTAAACAGTGTGTATTAGTACTTCTACTGTAACAGTATTTAAACAGTGTGTATTAGTACTTCTACTGTAACAGTATTTAAACAGTGTGTATTAGTACTCCTACTGTAACAGTATTTAAACTGTGTATTAGTACTTCTACTGTAACAGTATTTAAACAGTGTGTATTAGTACTCCTACTGTAACAGTATTTAAACTGTGTATTAGTACTTCTACTGTAACAGTATTTAAACAGTGTGTATTAGTACTTCTACTGTAACAGTATTTAAACTGTGTATTAGTACTCCTACTGTAACAGTATTTAAACAGTGTGGTATTAGTACTTCTACTGTAACAGTATTTAAACAGTGTGTATTAGTACTCCTACTGTAACAGTATTTAAACTGTGTATTAGTACTCCTACTGTAACAGTATTTAAACTGTGTATTAGTACTTCTACTGTAACAGTATTTAAACAGTGTGTATTAGTACTCCTACTGTAACAGTATTTAAACTGTGTATTAGTACTTCTACTGTAACAGTATTTAAACAGTGTGTATTAGTACTTCTACTGTAACAGTATTTAAACAGTGTGGTATTAGTACTTCTACTGTAACAGTATTTAAACAGTGTGTATTAGTACTCCTACTGTAACAGTATTTAAACTGTGTATTAGTACTTCTACTGTAACAGTATTTAAACAGTGTGTATTAGTACTCCTACTGTAACAGTATTTAAACTGTGTATTAGTACTTCTACTGTAACAGTATTTAAACAGTGTGTATTAGTACTTCTACTGTAACAGTATTTAAACAGTGTGGTATTAGTACTTCTACTGTAACAGTATTTAAACAGTGTGTATTAGTACTTCTACTGTAACAGTATTTAAACTGTGTATTAGTACTCCTACTGTAACAGTATTTAAACTGTGTATTAGTACTTCTACTGTAACAGTATTTAAACAGTGTGTATTAGTACTCCTACTGTAACAGTATTTAAACTGTGTATTAGTACTTCTACTGTAACAGTATTTAAACAGTGTGTATTAGTACTTCTACTGTAACAGTATTTAAACAGTGTGTATTAGTACTCCTACTGTAACAGTATTTAAACAGTGTGTATTAGTACTTCTACTGTAACAGTATTTAAACAGTGTGGTATTAGTACTTCTACTGTAACAGTATTTAAACAGTGTGTATTAGTACTCCTACTGTAACAGTATTTAAACTGTGTATTAGTACTTCTACTGTAACAGTATTTAAACAGTGTGTATTAGTACTCCTACTGTAACAGTATTTAAACTGTGTATTAGTACTTCTACTGTAACAGTATTTAAACAGTGTGTATTAGTACTCCTACTGTAACAGTATTTAAACAGTGTGGTATTAGTACTTCTACTGTAACAGTATTTAAACAGTGTGGTATTAGTACTTCTACTGTAACAGTATTTAAACAGTGTGTATTAGTACTCCTACTGTAACAGTATTTAAACAGTGTGGTATTAGTACTTCTACTGTAACAGTATTTAAACAGTGTGGTATTAGTACTTCTACTGTAACAGTATTTAAACAGTGTGTATTAGTACTTCTACTGTAACAGTATTTAAACAGTGTGGTATTAGTACTTCTACTGTAACAGTATTTAAACAGTGTGGTATTAGTACTTCTACTGTAACAGTATTTAAACAGTGTGTATTAGTACTCCTACTGTAACAGTATTTAAACAGTGTGTATTAGTACTTCTACTGTAACAGTATTTAAACAGTGTGGTATTAGTACTCTACTGTAACAGTATTTAAACAGTGTGTATTAGTACTTCTACTGTAACAGTATTTAAACAGTGTGTATTAGTACTTCTACTGTAACAGTATTTAAACAGTGTGGTATTAGTACTTCTACTGTAACAGTATTTAAACAGTGTGTATTAGTACTTCTACTGTAACAGTATTTAAACAGTGTGTATTAGTACTTCTACTGTAACAGTATTTAAACAGTGTGGTATTAGTACTTCTACTGTAACAGTATTTAAACAGTGTGTATTAGTACTTCTACTGTAACAGTATTTAAACAGTGTGTATTAGTACTTCTACTGTAACAGTATTTAAACAGTGTGGTATTAGTACTCTACTGTAACAGTATTTAAACAGTGTGTATTAGTACTCCTACTGTAACAGTATTTAAACAGTGTGTATTAGTACTCCTACTGTAACAGTATTTAAACTGTGTGTATTAGTACTTCTACTGTAACAGTATTTAAACTGTGTGTATTAGTACTTCTACTGTAACAGTATTTAAACAGTGTGGTATTAGTACTCCTACTGTAACAGTATTTAAACAGTGTGGTATTAGTACTTCTACTGTAACAGTATTTAAACAGTGTGGTATTAGTACTCCTACTGTAACAGTATTTAAACTGTGTGTATTAGTACTCCTACTGTAACAGTATTTAAACTGTGTGGTATTAGTACTTCTACTGTAACAGTATTTAAACAGTGTGGTATTAGTACTCCTACTGTAACAGTATTTAAACTGTATTAGTACTTCTACTGTAACAGTATTTAAACAGTGTGTATTAGTACTCCTACTGTAACAGTATTTAAACTGTGTGTATTAGTACTTCTACTGTAACAGTATTTAAACAGTGTGGTATTAGTACTTCTACTGTAACAGTATTTAAACAGTGTGGTATTAGTACTTCTACTGTAACAGTATTTAAACAGTGTGGTATTAGTACTTCTACTGTAACAGTATTTAAACAGTGTGGTATTAGTACTTCTACTGTAACAGTATTTAAACAGTGTGTATTAGTACTTCTACTGTAACAGTATTTAAACAGTGTGTATTAGTACTTCTACTGTAACAGTATTTAAACAGTGTGTATTAGTACTTCTACTGTAACAGTATTTAAACAGTGTGTATTAGTACTCCTACTGTAACAGTATTTAAACAGTGTGTATTAGTACTTCTACTGTAACAGTATTTAAACAGTGTGTATTAGTACTTCTACTGTAACAGTATTTAAACAGTGTGGTATTAGTACTCTACTGTAACAGTATTTAAACTGTGTATTAGTACTTCTACTGTAACAGTATTTAAACTGTGTATTAGTACTCCTACTGTAACAGTATTTAAACTGTGTATTAGTACTTCTACTGTAACAGTATTTAAACAGTGTGTATTAGTACTTCTACTGTAACAGTATTTAAACTGTGTATTAGTACTCCTACTGTAACAGTATTTAAACAGTGTATTAGTACTTCTACTGTAACAGTATTTAAACTGTGTATTAGTACTTCTACTGTAACAGTATTTAAACTGTGTGTATTAGTACTTCTACTGTAACAGTATTTAAACTGTGTATTAGTACTTCTACTGTAACAGTATTTAAACAGTGTGGTATTAGTACTTCTACTGTAACAGTATTTAAACAGTGTGTATTAGTACTTCTACTGTAACAGTATTTAAACAGTGTGTATTAGTACTCCTACTGTAACAGTATTTAAACAGTGTGGTATTAGTACTTCTACTGTAACAGTATTTAAACAGTGTGGTATTAGTACTTCTACTGTAACAGTATTTAAACAGTGTGTATTAGTACTCCTACTGTAACAGTATTTAAACTGTGTATTAGTACTTCTACTGTAACAGTATTTAAACAGTGTGTATTAGTACTCCTACTGTAACAGTATTTAAACTGTGTATTAGTACTTCTACTGTAACAGTATTTAAACAGTGTGTATTAGTACTTCTACTGTAACAGTATTTAAACTGTGTATTAGTACTCCTACTGTAACAGTATTTAAACAGTGTGGTATTAGTACTTCTACTGTAACAGTATTTAAACAGTGTGTATTAGTACTCCTACTGTAACAGTATTTAAACTGTGTATTAGTACTCCTACTGTAACAGTATTTAAACTGTGTATTAGTACTTCTACTGTAACAGTATTTAAACAGTGTGTATTAGTACTCCTACTGTAACAGTATTTAAACTGTGTATTAGTACTTCTACTGTAACAGTATTTAAACAGTGTGTATTAGTACTTCTACTGTAACAGTATTTAAACAGTGTGGTATTAGTACTTCTACTGTAACAGTATTTAAACAGTGTGTATTAGTACTCCTACTGTAACAGTATTTAAACTGTGTATTAGTACTTCTACTGTAACAGTATTTAAACAGTGTGTATTAGTACTCCTACTGTAACAGTATTTAAACTGTGTATTAGTACTTCTACTGTAACAGTATTTAAACAGTGTGTATTAGTACTTCTACTGTAACAGTATTTAAACTGTGTATTAGTACTCCTACTGTAACAGTATTTAAACAGTGTGGTATTAGTACTTCTACTGTAACAGTATTTAAACAGTGTGTATTAGTACTTCTACTGTAACAGTATTTAAACTGTGTATTAGTACTTCTACTGTAACAGTATTTAAACTGTGTATTAGTACTTCTACTGTAACAGTATTTAAACAGTGTGTATTAGTACTCCTACTGTAACAGTATTTAAACTGTGTATTAGTACTTCTACTGTAACAGTATTTAAACAGTGTGTATTAGTACTTCTACTGTAACAGTATTTAAACAGTGTGTATAGTACTCCTACTGTAACAGTATTTAAACAGTGTGTATTAGTACTTCTACTGTAACAGTATTTAAACAGTGTGGTATTAGTACTTCTACTGTAACAGTATTTAAACAGTGTGTATTAGTACTCCTACTGTAACAGTATTTAAACTGTGTATTAGTACTTCTACTGTAACAGTATTTAAACAGTGTGTATTAGTACTCCTACTGTAACAGTATTTAAACTGTGTATTAGTACTTCTACTGTAACAGTATTTAAACTGTGTGTATTAGTACTTCTACTGTAACAGTATTTAAACAGTGTGGTATTAGTACTTCTACTGTAACAGTATTTAAACAGTGTGGTATTAGTACTTCTACTGTAACAGTATTTAAACAGTGTGTATTAGTACTTCTACTGTAACAGTATTTAAACAGTGTGGTATTAGTACTTCTACTGTAACAGTATTTAAACAGTGTGGTATTAGTACTTCTACTGTAACAGTATTTAAACAGTGTGTATTAGTACTCCTACTGTAACAGTATTTAAACAGTGTGGTATTAGTACTTCTACTGTAACAGTATTTAAACAGTGTGGTATTAGTACTTCTACTGTAACAGTATTTAAACAGTGTGTATTAGTACTCCTACTGTAACAGTATTTAAACAGTGTGTATTAGTACTTCTACTGTAACAGTATTTAAACAGTGTGGTATTAGTACTCTACTGTAACAGTATTTAAACAGTGTGTATTAGTACTTCTACTGTAACAGTATTTAAACAGTGTGTATTAGTACTTCTACTGTAACAGTATTTAAACAGTGTGGTATTAGTACTTCTACTGTAACAGTATTTAAACAGTGTGTATTAGTACTCCTACTGTAACAGTATTTAAACAGTGTGTATTAGTACTTCTACTGTAACAGTATTTAAACAGTGTGGTATTAGTACTCCTACTGTAACAGTATTTAAACAGTGTGTATTAGTACTTCTACTGTAACAGTATTTAAACAGTGTGTATTAGTACTTCTACTGTAACAGTATTTAAACAGTGTGGTATTAGTACTCTACTGTAACAGTATTTAAACAGTGTGTATTAGTACTTCTACTGTAACAGTATTTAAACAGTGTGGTATTAGTACTCCTACTGTAACAGTATTTAAACTGTGTGTATTAGTACTTCTACTGTAACAGTATTTAAACTGTGTGTATTAGTACTTCTACTGTAACAGTATTTAAACAGTGTGGTATTAGTACTCCTACTGTAACAGTATTTAAACAGTGTGGTATTAGTACTTCTACTGTAACAGTATTTAAACAGTGTGGTATTAGTACTCCTACTGTAACAGTATTTAAACTGTGTGTATTAGTACTTCTACTGTAACAGTATTTAAACTGTGTGGTATTAGTACTTCTACTGTAACAGTATTTAAACAGTGTGGTATTAGTACTCCTACTGTAACAGTATTTAAACTGTATTAGTACTTCTACTGTAACAGTATTTAAACAGTGTGTATTAGTACTCCTACTGTAACAGTATTTAAACTGTGTGTATTAGTACTTCTACTGTAACAGTATTTAAACAGTGTGGTATTAGTACTTCTACTGTAACAGTATTTAAACAGTGTGGTATTAGTACTTCTACTGTAACAGTATTTAAACAGTGTGGTATTAGTACTTCTACTGTAACAGTATTTAAACAGTGTGGTATTAGTACTTCTACTGTAACAGTATTTAAACAGTGTGTATTAGTACTTCTACTGTAACAGTATTTAAACAGTGTGTATTAGTACTTCTACTGTAACAGTATTTAAACAGTGTGTATTAGTACTTCTACTGTAACAGTATTTAAACAGTGTGTATTAGTACTCCTACTGTAACAGTATTTAAACAGTGTGTATTAGTACTTCTACTGTAACAGTATTTAAACAGTGTGTATTAGTACTTCTACTGTAACAGTATTTAAACAGTGTGGTATTAGTACTCTACTGTAACAGTATTTAAACTGTGTATTAGTACTTCTACTGTAACAGTATTTAAACTGTGTATTAGTACTCCTACTGTAACAGTATTTAAACTGTGTATTAGTACTTCTACTGTAACAGTATTTAAACAGTGTGTATTAGTACTTCTACTGTAACAGTATTTAAACTGTGTATTAGTACTCCTACTGTAACAGTATTTAAACAGTGTATTAGTACTTCTACTGTAACAGTATTTAAACTGTGTATTAGTACTTCTACTGTAACAGTATTTAAACTGTGTGTATTAGTACTTCTACTGTAACAGTATTTAAACTGTGTATTAGTACTTCTACTGTAACAGTATTTAAACAGTGTGGTATTAGTACTTCTACTGTAACAGTATTTAAACAGTGTGTATTAGTACTTCTACTGTAACAGTATTTAAACAGTGTGTATTAGTACTCCTACTGTAACAGTATTTAAACAGTGTGGTATTAGTACTTCTACTGTAACAGTATTTAAACAGTGTGGTATTAGTACTTCTACTGTAACAGTATTTAAACAGTGTGTATTAGTACTCCTACTGTAACAGTATTTAAACTGTGTATTAGTACTTCTACTGTAACAGTATTTAAACAGTGTGTATTAGTACTTCTACTGTAACAGTATTTAAACTGTGTATTAGTACTTCTACTGTAACAGTATTTAAACAGTGTGTATTAGTACTTCTACTGTAACAGTATTTAAACTGTGTATTAGTACTCCTACTGTAACAGTATTTAAACAGTGTGGTATTAGTACTTCTACTGTAACAGTATTTAAACAGTGTGTATTAGTACTCCTACTGTAACAGTATTTAAACTGTGTATTAGTACTCCTACTGTAACAGTATTTAAACTGTGTATTAGTACTTCTACTGTAACAGTATTTAAACAGTGTGTATTAGTACTCCTACTGTAACAGTATTTAAACTGTGTATTAGTACTTCTACTGTAACAGTATTTAAACAGTGTGTATTAGTACTTCTACTGTAACAGTATTTAAACAGTGTGGTATTAGTACTTCTACTGTAACAGTATTTAAACAGTGTGTATTAGTACTTCTACTGTAACAGTATTTAAACTGTGTATTAGTACTTCTACTGTAACAGTATTTAAACAGTGTGTATTAGTACTCCTACTGTAACAGTATTTAAACTGTGTATTAGTACTTCTACTGTAACAGTATTTAAACAGTGTGTATTAGTACTTCTACTGTAACAGTATTTAAACTGTGTATTAGTACTCCTACTGTAACAGTATTTAAACAGTGTGGTATTAGTACTTCTACTGTAACAGTATTTAAACAGTGTGTATTAGTACTTCTACTGTAACAGTATTTAAACTGTGTATTAGTACTCCTACTGTAACAGTATTTAAACTGTGTATTAGTACTTCTACTGTAACAGTATTTAAACAGTGTGTATTAGTACTTCTACTGTAACAGTATTTAAACTGTGTATTAGTACTCCTACTGTAACAGTATTTAAACAGTGTGTATTAGTACTTCTACTGTAACAGTATTTAAACAGTGTGTATTAGTACTCCTACTGTAACAGTATTTAAACAGTGTGTATTAGTACTTCTACTGTAACAGTATTTAAACAGTGTGGTATTAGTACTTCTACTGTAACAGTATTTAAACAGTGTGTATTAGTACTCCTACTGTAACAGTATTTAAACTGTGTATTAGTACTTCTACTGTAACAGTATTTAAACAGTGTGTATTAGTACTCCTACTGTAACAGTATTTAAACTGTGTATTAGTACTTCTACTGTAACAGTATTTAAACTGTGTGTATTAGTACTCCTACTGTAACAGTATTTAAACAGTGTGGTATTAGTACTTCTACTGTAACAGTATTTAAACAGTGTGGTATTAGTACTTCTACTGTAACAGTATTTAAACAGTGTGTATTAGTACTCCTACTGTAACAGTATTTAAACAGTGTGGTATTAGTACTTCTACTGTAACAGTATTTAAACAGTGTGGTATTAGTACTTCTACTGTAACAGTATTTAAACAGTGTGTATTAGTACTTCTACTGTAACAGTATTTAAACAGTGTGGTATTAGTACTTCTACTGTAACAGTATTTAAACAGTGTGGTATTAGTACTTCTACTGTAACAGTATTTAAACAGTGTGTATTAGTACTCCTACTGTAACAGTATTTAAACAGTGTGTATTAGTACTTCTACTGTAACAGTATTTAAACAGTGTGGTATTAGTACTCTACTGTAACAGTATTTAAACAGTGTGTATTAGTACTTCTACTGTAACAGTATTTAAACAGTGTGTATTAGTACTTCTACTGTAACAGTATTTAAACAGTGTGGTATTAGTACTTCTACTGTAACAGTATTTAAACAGTGTGTATTAGTACTCCTACTGTAACAGTATTTAAACAGTGTGTATTAGTACTTCTACTGTAACAGTATTTAAACAGTGTGGTATTAGTACTCCTACTGTAACAGTATTTAAACAGTGTGTATTAGTACTTCTACTGTAACAGTATTTAAACAGTGTGTATTAGTACTTCTACTGTAACAGTATTTAAACAGTGTGGTATTAGTACTCTACTGTAACAGTATTTAAACTGTGTATTAGTACTTCTACTGTAACAGTATTTAAACAGTGTGTATTAGTACTCCTACTGTAACAGTATTTAAACTGTGTATTAGTACTTCTACTGTAACAGTATTTAAACAGTGTGTATTAGTACTTCTACTGTAACAGTATTTAAACTGTGTATTAGTACTCCTACTGTAACAGTATTTAAACAGTGTATTAGTACTTCTACTGTAACAGTATTTAAACTGTGTATTAGTACTTCTACTGTAACAGTATTTAAACTGTGTGTATTAGTACTTCTACTGTAACAGTATTTAAACTGTGTATTAGTACTTCTACTGTAACAGTATTTAAACTGTGTATTAGTACTCCTACTGTAACAGTATTTAAACTGTGTATTAGTACTTCTACTGTAACAGTATTTAAACAGTGTGTATTAGTACTCCTACTGTAACAGTATTTAAACTGTGTATTAGTACTTCTACTGTAACAGTATTTAAACAGTGTGTATTAGTACTTCTACTGTAACAGTATTTAAACAGTGTGGTATTAGTACTTCTACTGTAACAGTATTTAAACAGTGTGTATTAGTACTTCTACTGTAACAGTATTTAAACTGTGTATTAGTACTTCTACTGTAACAGTATTTAAACAGTGTGTATTAGTACTTCTACTGTAACAGTATTTAAACTGTGTATTAGTACTTCTACTGTAACAGTATTTAAACAGTGTGTATTAGTACTTCTACTGTAACAGTATTTAAACTGTGTATTAGTACTTCTACTGTAACAGTATTTAAACAGTGTGGTATTAGTACTTCTACTGTAACAGTATTTAAACAGTGTGTATTAGTACTCCTACTGTAACAGTATTTAAACTGTGTATTAGTACTTCTACTGTAACAGTATTTAAACAGTGTGTATTAGTACTTCTACTGTAACAGTATTTAAACAGTGTGTATTAGTACTCCTACTGTAACAGTATTTAAACTGTGTATTAGTACTTCTACTGTAACAGTATTTAAACAGTGTGTATTAGTACTTCTACTGTAACAGTATTTAAACAGTGTGGTATTAGTACTTCTACTGTAACAGTATTTAAACAGTGTGTATTAGTACTCCTACTGTAACAGTATTTAAACTGTGTATTAGTACTTCTACTGTAACAGTATTTAAACAGTGTGTATTAGTACTCCTACTGTAACAGTATTTAAACTGTGTATTAGTACTTCTACTGTAACAGTATTTAAACAGTGTGTATTAGTACTCCTACTGTAACAGTATTTAAACAGTGTGGTATTAGTACTTCTACTGTAACAGTATTTAAACAGTGTGTATTAGTACTTCTACTGTAACAGTATTTAAACAGTGTGTATTAGTACTCCTACTGTAACAGTATTTAAACAGTGTGGTATTAGTACTTCTACTGTAACAGTATTTAAACAGTGTGGTATTAGTACTTCTACTGTAACAGTATTTAAACAGTGTGTATTAGTACTCCTACTGTAACAGTATTTAAACAGTGTGGTATTAGTACTTCTACTGTAACAGTATTTAAACAGTGTGGTATTAGTACTTCTACTGTAACAGTATTTAAACAGTGTGTATTAGTACTTCTACTGTAACAGTATTTAAACAGTGTGTATTAGTACTTCTACTGTAACAGTATTTAAACAGTGTGGTATTAGTACTCTACTGTAACAGTATTTAAACAGTGTGTATTAGTACTTCTACTGTAACAGTATTTAAACAGTGTGTATTAGTACTTCTACTGTAACAGTATTTAAACAGTGTGTATTAGTACTTCTACTGTAACAGTATTTAAACAGTGTGTATTAGTACTTCTACTGTAACAGTATTTAAACAGTGTGTATTAGTACTTCTACTGTAACAGTATTTAAACAGTGTGGTATTAGTACTCCTACTGTAACAGTATTTAAACAGTGTGTATTAGTACTTCTACTGTAACAGTATTTAAACAGTGTGTATTAGTACTTCTACTGTAACAGTATTTAAACAGCGTGGTATTAGTACTCTTACTGTAACAGTATTTAAACTGTGTATTAGTACTTCTACTGTAACAGTATTTAAACAGTGTGTATTAGTACTCCTACTGTAACAGTATTTAAACTGTGTATTAGTACTTCTACTGTAACAGTATTTAAACAGTGTGTATTAGTACTTCTACTGTAACAGTATTTAAACTGTGTATTAGTACTCCTACTGTAACAGTATTTAAATAGTGTATTAGTACTTCTACTGTAACAGTATTTAAACTGTATTATTACTTCTACTGTAACAGTATTTAAACTGTGTGTATTAGTACTTCTACTGTAACAGTATTTAAACTGTGTATTAGTACTTCTACTGTAACAGTATTTAAACAGTGTGGTATTAGTACTTCTACTGTAACAGTATTTAAACAGTGTGTATTAGTACTTCTACTGTAACAGTATTTAAACAGCGTGGTATTAGTACTTCTACTGTAACAGTATTTAAACAGTGTGGTATTAGTACTCCTACTGTAACAGTATTTAAACTGTGTGTATTAGTACTTCTACTGTAACAGTATTTAAACTGTGTGTATTAGTACTCCTACTGTAACAGTATTTAAACAGTGTGGTATTAGTACTCCTACTGTAACAGTATTTAAACTGTGTGTATTAGTACTTCTACTGTAACAGTATTTAAACAGTGTGGTATTAGTACTCCTACTGTAACAGTATTTAAACAGCGTGGTATTAGTACTTCTACTGTAACAGTATTTAAACAGTGTGGTATTAGTACTCCTACTGTAACAGTATTTAAACTGTGTGTATTAGTACTCCTACTGTAACAGTATTTAAACTGTGTGGTATTAGTACTTCTACTGTAACAGTATTTAAACAGCGTGGTATTAGTACTCCTACTGTAACAGTATTTTAACTGTATTAGTACTTCTACTGTAACAGTATTTAAACAGTGTGTATTAGTACTCCTACTGTAACAGTATTTAAACTGTGTATTAGTACTTCTACTGTAACAGTATTTAAACTGTGTGTATTAGTACTTCTACTGTAACAGTGTTTAAACAGTGTGGTATTAGTACTTCTACTGTAACAGTATTTAAACAGTGTGGTATTAGTACTTCTACTGTAACAGTATTTAAACAGTGTGGTATTAGTACTTCTACTGTAACAGTATTTAAACAGTGTGGTATTAGTACTTCTACTGTAACAGTATTTAAACAGTGTATTAGTACTTCTACTGTAACAGTATTTAAACAGTGTGGTATTAGTACTTCTACTGTAACAGTATTTAAACAGTGTGGTATTAGTACTTCTACTGTAACAGTATTTAAACAGTGTGGTATTAGTACTTCTACTGTAACAGTATTTAAACAGTGTGGTATTAGTACTTCTACTGTAACAGTATTTAAACAGTGTGTATTAGTACTTCTACTGTAACAGTATTTAAACAGTGTGTATTAGTACTTCTACTGTAACAGTATTTAAACAGTGTGTATTAGTACTTCTACTGTAACAGTATTTAAACAGTGTGTATTAGTACTTCTACTGTAACAGTATTTAAACAGTGTGTATTAGTACTCCTACTGTAACAGTATTTAAACAGTGTGTATTAGTACTTCTACTGTAACAGTATTTAAACAGTGTGGTATTAGTACTCCTACTGTAACAGTATTTAAACAGTGTGTATTAGTACTTCTACTGTAACAGTATTTAAACAGTGTGGTATTAGTACTCTACTGTAACAGTATTTAAACTGTGTATTAGTACTTCTACTGTAACAGTATTTAAACAGTGTGTATTAGTACTCCTACTGTAACAGTATTTAAACTGTGTATTAGTACTTCTACTGTAACAGTATTTAAACAGTGTGTATTAGTACTTCTACTGTAACAGTATTTAAACTGTGTATTAGTACTCCTACTGTAACAGTATTTAAAATGTGTATTAGTACTTCTACTGTAACAGTATTTAAACTGTGTATTAGTACTTCTACTGTAACAGTATTTAAACAGTGTGTATTAGTACTTCTACTGTAACAGTATTTAAACTGTGTATTAGTACTTCTACTGTAACAGTATTTAAACAGTGTGGTATTAGTACTTCTACTGTAACAGTATTTAAACAGTGTGTATTAGTACTTCTACTGTAACAGTATTTAAACTGTGTATTAGTACTTCTACTGTAACAGTATTTAAACAGTGTATTAGTACTTCTACTGTAACAGTATTTAAACTGTGTATTAGTACTTCTACTGTAACAGTATTTAAACTGTGTGTATTAGTACTTCTACTGTAACAGTATTTAAACTGTGTATTAGTACTTCTACTGTAACAGTATTTAAACAGTGTGGTATTAGTACTTCTACTGTAACAGTATTTAAACAGTGTGTATTAGTACTTCTACTGTAACAGTATTTAAACAGTGTGGTATTAGTACTTCTACTGTAACAGTATTTAAACAGTGTGGTATTAGTACTCCTACTGTAACAGTATTTAAACTGTGTGTATTAGTACTTCTACTGTAACAGTATTTAAACTGTGTGTATTAGTACTCCTACTGTAACAGTATTTAAACAGTGTGGTATTAGTACTCCTACTGTAACAGTATTTAAACTGTGTGTATTAGTACTTCTACTGTAACAGTATTTAAACAGTGTGGTATTAGTACTCCTACTGTAACAGTATTTAAACAGTGTGGTATTAGTACTTCTACTGTAACAGTATTTAAACAGTGTGGTATTAGTACTCCTACTGTAACAGTATTTAAACTGTGTGTATTAGTACTCCTACTGTAACAGTATTTAAACTGTGTGGTATTAGTACTTCTACTGTAACAGTATTTAAACAGTGTGGTATTAGTACTCCTACTGTAACAGTATTTAAACTGTATTAGTACTTCTACTGTAACAGTATTTAAACAGTGTGTATTAGTACTCCTACTGTAACAGTATTTAAACTGTGTGTATTAGTACTTCTACTGTAACAGTATTTAAACAGTGTGGTATTAGTACTTCTACTGTAACAGTATTTAAACAGTGTGGTATTAGTACTTCTACTGTAACAGTATTTAAACAGTGTGGTATTAGTACTTCTACTGTAACAGTATTTAAACAGTGTGGTATTAGTACTTCTACTGTAACAGTATTTAAACAGTGTATTAGTACTTCTACTGTAACAGTATTTAAACAGTGTGTATTAGTACTTCTACTGTAACAGTATTTAAACAGTGTGGTATTAGTACTTCTACTGTAACAGTATTTAAACAGTGTGGTATTAGTACTTCTACTGTAACAGTATTTAAACAGTGTGGTATTAGTACTTCTACTGTAACAGTATTTAAACAGTGTGTATTAGTACTTCTACTGTAACAGTATTTAAACAGTGTGTATTAGTACTTCTACTGTAACAGTATTTAAACAGTGTGTATTAGTACTTCTACTGTAACAGTATTTAAACAGTGTGTATTAGTACTTCTACTGTAACAGTATTTAAACAGTGTGTATTAGTACTCCTACTGTAACAGTATTTAAACAGTGTGTATTAGTACTTCTACTGTAACAGTATTTAAACAGTGTGGTATTAGTACTCCTACTGTAACAGTATTTAAACAGTGTGTATTAGTACTTCTACTGTAACAGTATTTAAACAGTGTGGTATTAGTACTCTTACTGTAACAGTATTTAAACTGTGTATTAGTACTTCTACTGTAACAGTATTTAAACAGTGTGTATTAGTACTCCTACTGTAACAGTATTTAAACTGTGTATTAGTACTTCTACTGTAACAGTATTTAAACAGTGTGTATTAGTACTTCTACTGTAACAGTATTTAAACTGTGTATTAGTACTCCTACTGTAACAGTATTTAAATAGTGTATTAGTACTTCTACTGTAACAGTATTTAAACTGTGTATTAGTACTTCTACTGTAACAGTATTTAAACTGTGTGTATTAGTACTTCTACTGTAACAGTATTTAAACTGTGTATTAGTACTTCTACTGTAACAGTATTTAAACAGTGTGGTATTAGTACTTCTACTGTAACAGTATTTAAACAGTGTGTATTAGTACTTCTACTGTAACAGTATTTAAACAGTGTGGTATTAGTACTTCTACTGTAACAGTATTTAAACAGTGTGGTATTAGTACTCCTACTGTAACAGTATTTAAACTGTGTGTATTAGTACTTCTACTGTAACAGTATTTAAACAGTGTGTATTAGTACTCCTACTGTAACAGTATTTAAACTGTGTATTAGTACTCCTACTGTAACAGTATTTAAACTGTGTATTAGTACTTCTACTGTAACAGTATTTAAACAGTGTGTATTAGTACTCCTACTGTAACAGTATTTAAACTGTGTATTAGTACTTCTACTGTAACAGTATTTAAACAGTGTGTATTAGTACTTCTACTGTAACAGTATTTAAACAGTGTGTATTAGTACTTCTACTGTAACAGTATTTAAACTGTGTATTAGTACTTCTACTGTAACAGTATTTAAACAGTGTGTATTAGTACTTCTACTGTAACAGTATTTAAACAGTGTGTATTAGTACTTCTACTGTAACAGTATTTAAACAGTGTGTATTAGTACTCCTACTGTAACAGTATTTAAACTGTGTATTAGTACTTCTACTGTAACAGTATTTAAACAGTGTGTATTAGTACTCCTACTGTAACAGTATTTAAACTGTGTATTAGTACTTCTACTGTAACAGTATTTAAACAGTGTGTATTAGTACTTCTACTGTAACAGTATTTAAACAGTGTGGTATTAGTACTTCTACTGTAACAGTATTTAAACAGTGTGGTATTAGTACTTCTACTGTAACAGTATTTAAACAGTGTGTATTAGTACTCCTACTGTAACAGTATTTAAACAGTGTGTGTATTAGTACTTCTACTGTAACAGTATTTAAACAGTGTGTATTAGTACTCCTACTGTAACAGTATTTAAACAGTGTGTATTAGTACTTCTACTGTAACAGTATTTAAACAGTGTGGTATTAGTACTCTACTGTAACAGTATTTAAACAGTGTGTATTAGTACTTCTACTGTAACAGTATTTAAACAGTGTGGTATTAGTACTCCTACTGTAACAGTATTTAAACAGTGTGTATTAGTACTCCTACTGTAACAGTATTTAAACAGTGTGTATTAGTACTTCTACTGTAACAGTATTTAAACAGTGTGTATTAGTACTTCTACTGTAACAGTATTTAAACAGTGTGGTATTAGTACTTCTACTGTAACAGTATTTAAACAGTGTGGTATTAGTACTTCTACTGTAACAGTATTTAAACAGTGTGGTATTAGTACTTCTACTGTAACAGTATTTAAACAGTGTGTATTAGTACTCCTACTGTAACAGTATTTAAACAGTGTGTATTAGTACTTCTACTGTAACAGTATTTAAACAGTGTGGTATTAGTACTTCTACTGTAACAGTATTTAAACAGTGTGTATTAGTACTTCTACTGTAACAGTATTTAAACAGTGTGTATTAGTACTTCTACTGTAACAGTATTTAAACAGTGTGGTATTAGTACTCTACTGTAACAGTATTTAAACAGTGTGTATTAGTACTTCTACTGTAACAGTATTTAAACAGTGTGGTATTAGTACTCTACTGTAACAGTATTTAAACAGTGTGTATTAGTACTTCTACTGTAACAGTATTTAAACAGTGTGTATTAGTACTTCTACTGTAACAGTATTTAAACAGTGTGGTATTAGTACTTCTACTGTAACAGTATTTAAACAGTGTGTATTAGTACTTCTACTGTAACAGTATTTAAACAGTGTGTATTAGTACTTCTACTGTAACAGTATTTAAACAGTGTGTATTAGTACTCCTACTGTAACAGTATTTAAACTGTGTATTAGTACTTCTACTGTAACAGTATTTAAACTGTGTATTAGTACTCCTACTGTAACAGTATTTAAACTGTGTATTAGTACTTCTACTGTAACAGTATTTAAACTGTGTGTATTAGTACTTCTACTGTAACAGTATTTAAACTGTGTATTAGTACTTCTACTGTAACAGTATTTAAACAGTGTGGTATTAGTACTTCTACTGTAACAGTATTTAAACAGTGTGTATTAGTACTTCTACTGTAACAGTATTTAAACAGTGTGGTATTAGTACTTCTACTGTAACAGTATTTAAACAGTGTGGTATTAGTACTCCTACTGTAACAGTATTTAAACAGTGTGTATTAGTACTTCTACTGTAACAGTATTTAAACAGTGTGTATTAGTACTCCTACTGTAACAGTATTTAAACTGTGTATTAGTACTCCTACTGTAACAGTATTTAAACTGTGTATTAGTACTTCTACTGTAACAGTATTTAAACAGTGTGTATTAGTACTCCTACTGTAACAGTATTTAAACTGTGTATTAGTACTCCTACTGTAACAGTATTTAAACAGTGTGTATTAGTACTTCTACTGTAACAGTATTTAAACAGTGTGTATTAGTACTCCTACTGTAACAGTATTTAAACTGTGTATTAGTACTTCTACTGTAACAGTATTTAAACAGTGTGTATTAGTACTTCTACTGTAACAGTATTTAAACAGTGTGGTATTAGTACTTCTACTGTAACAGTATTTAAACAGTGTGTATTAGTACTCCTACTGTAACAGTATTTAAACTGTGTATTAGTACTTCTACTGTAACAGTATTTAAACAGTGTGTATTAGTACTCCTACTGTAACAGTATTTAAACTGTGTATTAGTACTTCTACTGTAACAGTATTTAAACTGTGTGTATTAGTACTTCTACTGTAACAGTATTTAAACAGTGTGGTATTAGTACTTCTACTGTAACAGTATTTAAACAGTGTGGTATTAGTACTTCTACTGTAACAGTATTTAAACAGTGTGTATTAGTACTCCTACTGTAACAGTATTTAAACAGTGTGTGTATTAGTACTCCTACTGTAACAGTATTTAAACAGTGTGGTATTAGTACTTCTACTGTAACAGTATTTAAACAGTGTGTATTAGTACTTCTACTGTAACAGTATTTAAACAGTGTGTATTAGTACTTCTACTGTAACAGTATTTAAACAGTGTGGTATTAGTACTTCTACTGTAACAGTATTTAAACAGTGTGTATTAGTACTTCTACTGTAACAGTATTTAAACAGTGTGTATTAGTACTCCTACTGTAACAGTATTTAAACAGTGTGGTATTAGTACTTCTACTGTAACAGTATTTAAACAGTGTGGTATTAGTACTTCTACTGTAACAGTATTTAAACAGTGTGTATTAGTACTTCTACTGTAACAGTATTTAAACAGTGTGTATTAGTACTTCTACTGTAACAGTATTTAAACAGTGTGTATTAGTACTCTACTGTAACAGTATTTAAACAGTGTGTATTAGTACTTCTACTGTAACAGTATTTAAACAGTGTGGTATTAGTACTTCTACTGTAACAGTATTTAAACAGTGTGTATTAGTACTTCTACTGTAACAGTATTTAAACAGTGTGTATTAGTACTTCTACTGTAACAGTATTTAAACAGTGTGGTATTAGTACTCCTACTGTAACAGTATTTAAACAGTGTGTATTAGTACTTCTACTGTAACAGTATTTAAACAGTGTGTATTAGTACTTCTACTGTAACAGTATTTAAACAGTGTGTATTAGTACTTCTACTGTAACAGTATTTAAACTGTGTATTAGTACTTCTACTGTAACAGTATTTAAACTGTGTATTAGTACTCCTACTGTAACAGTATTTAAACAGTGTATTAGTACTTCTACTGTAACAGTATTTAAACTGTGTATTAGTACTTCTACTGTAACAGTATTTAAACTGTGTGTATTAGTACTTCTACTGTAACAGTATTTAAACTGTGTATTAGTACTTCTACTGTAACAGTATTTAAACAGTGTGGTATTAGTACTTCTACTGTAACAGTATTTAAACAGTGTGTATTAGTACTTCTACTGTAACAGTATTTAAACAGTGTGGTATTAGTACTTCTACTGTAACAGTATTTAAACAGTGTGTATTAGTACTCCTACTGTAACAGTATTTAAACTGTGTATTAGTACTTCTACTGTAACAGTATTTAAACAGTGTGTATTAGTACTCCTACTGTAACAGTATTTAAACTGTGTATTAGTACTTCTACTGTAACAGTATTTAAACTGTGTGTATTAGTACTTCTACTGTAACAGTATTTAAACAGTGTGGTATTAGTACTTCTACTGTAACAGTATTTAAACAGTGTGGTATTAGTACTTCTACTGTAACAGTATTTAAACAGTGTGTATTAGTACTCCTACTGTAACAGTATTTAAACAGTGTGTGTATTAGTACTTCTACTGTAACAGTATTTAAACAGTGTGGTATTAGTACTTCTACTGTAACAGTATTTAAACAGTGTGGTATTAGTACTTCTACTGTAACAGTATTTAAACAGTGTGTATTAGTACTCTACTGTAACAGTATTTAAACAGTGTGTATTAGTACTTCTACTGTAACAGTATTTAAACAGTGTGGTATTAGTACTTCTACTGTAACAGTATTTAAACAGTGTGGTATTAGTACTCTACTGTAACAGTGTAACAGTATTAGTAAACAGTATTTAAAGTGTGTATTAGTACTCCTACTGTAACAGTATTTAAACAGTGTGTATTAGTACTTCTACTGTAACAGTATTTAAACAGTGTGGTATTAGTACTCTACTGTAACAGTATTTAAACAGTGTGTATTAGTACTTCTACTGTAACAGTATTTAAACAGTGTGTATTAGTACTTCTACTGTAACAGTATTTAAACAGTGTGGTATTAGTACTTCTACTGTAACAGTATTTAAACAGTGTGTATTAGTACTTCTACTGTAACAGTATTTAAACAGTGTGTATTAGTACTTCTACTGTAACAGTATTTAAACAGTGTGGTATTAGTACTCTACTGTAACAGTATTTAAACAGTGTGTATTAGTACTTCTACTGTAACAGTATTTAAACAGTGTGTATTAGTACTTCTACTGTAACAGTATTTAAACAGTGTGTATTAGTACTCCTACTGTAACAGTATTTAAACTGTGTATTAGTACTTCTACTGTAACAGTATTTAAACTGTGTATTAGTACTCCTACTGTAACAGTATTTAAACAGTGTATTAGTACTTCTACTGTAACAGTATTTAAACTGTGTATTAGTACTTCTACTGTAACAGTATTTAAACTGTGTGTATTAGTACTTCTACTGTAACAGTATTTAAACTGTGTATTAGTACTTCTACTGTAACAGTATTTAAACAGTGTGTATTAGTACTTCTACTGTAACAGTATTTAAACAGTGTGTATTAGTACTTCTACTGTAACAGTATTTAAACAGTGTGGTATTAGTACTCTACTGTAACAGTATTTAAACTGTGTATTAGTACTTCTACTGTAACAGTATTTAAACAGTGTGTATTAGTACTCCTACTGTAACAGTATTTAAACTGTGTATTAGTACTTCTACTGTAACAGTATTTAAACTGTGTATTAGTACTCCTACTGTAACAGTATTTAAACAGTGTATTAGTACTTCTACTGTAACAGTATTTAAACTGTGTATTAGTACTTCTACTGTAACAGTATTTAAACAGTGTGTATTAGTACTTCTACTGTAACAGTATTTAAACTGTGTATTAGTACTTCTACTGTAACAGTATTTAAACAGTGTGGTATTAGTACTTCTACTGTAACAGTATTTAAACAGTGTGTATTAGTACTTCTACTGTAACAGTATTTAAACAGTGTGGTATTAGTACTTCTACTGTAACAGTATTTAAACAGTGTGGTATTAGTACTCCTACTGTAACAGTATTTAAACTGTGTGTATTAGTACTTCTACTGTAACAGTATTTAAACTGTGTGTATTAGTACTTCTACTGTAACAGTATTTAAACAGTGTGGTATTAGTACTCCTACTGTAACAGTATTTAAACTGTGTGTATTAGTACTTCTACTGTAACAGTATTTAAACAGTGTGGTATTAGTACTTCTACTGTAACAGTATTTAAACAGTGTGGTATTAGTACTTCTACTGTAACAGTATTTAAACAGTGTGTATTAGTACTTCTACTGTAACAGTATTTAAACAGTGTGGTATTAGTACTTCTACTGTAACAGTATTTAAACAGTGTGGTATTAGTACTTCTACTGTAACAGTATTTAAACAGTGTATTAGTACTTCTACTGTAACAGTATTTAAACAGTGTGTATTAGTACTTCTACTGTAACAGTATTTAAACAGTGTGTATTAGTACTTCTACTGTAACAGTATTTAAACAGTGTGTATTAGTACTTCTACTGTAACAGTATTTAAACAGTGTGGTATTAGTACTTCTACTGTAACAGTATTTAAACAGTGTGTATTAGTACTTCTACTGTAACAGTATTTAAACAGTGTGTATTAGTACTCCTACTGTAACAGTATTTAAACAGTGTGTATTAGTACTTCTACTGTAACAGTATTTAAACAGTGTGGTATTAGTACTTCTACTGTAACAGTATTTAAACAGTGTGTATTAGTACTTCTACTGTAACAGTATTTAAACAGTGTGTATTAGTACTTCTACTGTAACAGTATTTAAACAGTGTGGTATTAGTACTCTACTGTAACAGTATTTAAACTGTGTATTAGTACTTCTACTGTAACAGTATTTAAACAGTGTGTATTAGTACTTCTACTGTAACAGTATTTAAACTGTGTATTAGTACTTCTACTGTAACAGTATTTAAACAGTGTGTATTAGTACTTCTACTGTAACAGTATTTAAACTGTGTATTAGTACTCCTACTGTAACAGTATTTAAAATGTGTATTAGTACTTCTACTGTAACAGTATTTAAACTGTGTATTAGTACTTCTACTGTAACAGTATTTAAACTGTGTGTATTAGTACTTCTACTGTAACAGTATTTAAACTGTGTATTAGTACTTCTACTGTAACAGTATTTAAACAGTGTGGTATTAGTACTTCTACTGTAACAGTATTTAAACAGTGTGTATTAGTACTTCTACTGTAACAGTATTTAAACAGTGTGGTATTAGTACTTCTACTGTAACAGTATTTAAACAGTGTGTATTAGTACTCTACTGTAACAGTATTTAAACTGTGTGTATTAGTACTTCTACTGTAACAGTATTTAAACTGTGTGTATTAGTACTCCTACTGTAACAGTATTTAAACAGTGTGTATTAGTACTCCTACTGTAACAGTATTTAAACAGTGTGTATTAGTACTTCTACTGTAACAGTATTTAAACAGTGTGTATTAGTACTTCTACTGTAACAGTATTTAAACAGTGTGTATTAGTACTTCTACTGTAACAGTATTTAAACAGTGTGGTATTAGTACTTCTACTGTAACAGTATTTAAACAGTGTGTATTAGTACTCCTACTGTAACAGTATTTAAACAGTGTGTATTAGTACTCCTACTGTAACAGTATTTAAACTGTGTATTAGTACTCCTACTGTAACAGTATTTAAACTGTGTATTAGTACTTCTACTGTAACAGTATTTAAACAGTGTGTATTAGTACTCCTACTGTAACAGTATTTAAACTGTGTATTAGTACTTCTACTGTAACAGTATTTAAACAGTGTGTATTAGTACTTCTACTGTAACAGTATTTAAACAGTGTGTATTAGTACTTCTACTGTAACAGTATTTAAACTGTGTATTAGTACTTCTACTGTAACAGTATTTAAACAGTGTGTATTAGTACTTCTACTGTAACAGTATTTAAACAGTGTGGTATTAGTACTTCTACTGTAACAGTATTTAAACAGTGTGTATTAGTACTCCTACTGTAACAGTATTTAAACTGTGTATTAGTACTTCTACTGTAACAGTATTTAAACAGTGTGTATTAGTACTCCTACTGTAACAGTATTTAAACTGTGTATTAGTACTTCTACTGTAACAGTATTTAAACTGTGTGTATTAGTACTCCTACTGTAACAGTATTTAAACAGTGTGTATTAGTACTTCTACTGTAACAGTATTTAAACAGTGTGGTATTAGTACTTCTACTGTAACAGTATTTAAACAGTGTGTATTAGTACTTCTACTGTAACAGTATTTAAACAGTGTGTGTATTAGTACTCCTACTGTAACAGTATTTAAACAGTGTGGTATTAGTACTTCTACTGTAACAGTATTTAAACAGTGTGGTATTAGTACTTCTACTGTAACAGTATTTAAACAGTGTGTATTAGTACTTCTACTGTAACAGTATTTAAACAGTGTGGTATTAGTACTTCTACTGTAACAGTATTTAAACAGTGTGGTATTAGTACTTCTACTGTAACAGTATTTAAACAGTGTGTATTAGTACTCCTACTGTAACAGTATTTAAACAGTGTGGTATTAGTACTTCTACTGTAACAGTATTTAAACAGTGTGGTATTAGTACTTCTACTGTAACAGTATTTAAACAGTGTGTATTAGTACTCCTACTGTAACAGTATTTAAACAGTGTGTATTAGTACTTCTACTGTAACAGTATTTAAACAGTGTGGTATTAGTACTCTACTGTAACAGTATTTAAACAGTGTGTATTAGTACTTCTACTGTAACAGTATTTAAACAGTGTGGTATTAGTACTTCTACTGTAACAGTATTTAAACAGTGTGTATTAGTACTCTACTGTAACAGTATTTAAACAGTGTGTATTAGTACTTCTACTGTAACAGTATTTAAACAGTGTGGTATTAGTACTCCTACTGTAACAGTATTTAAACAGTGTGTATTAGTACTTCTACTGTAACAGTATTTAAACAGTGTGTATTAGTACTTCTACTGTAACAGTATTTAAACAGTGTGTATTAGTACTCTACTGTAACAGTATTTAAACTGTGTATTAGTACTTCTACTGTAACAGTATTTAAACTGTGTATTAGTACTCCTACTGTAACAGTATTTAAACAGTGTATTAGTACTTCTACTGTAACAGTATTTAAACTGTGTATTAGTACTTCTACTGTAACAGTATTTAAACTGTGTGTATTAGTACTTCTACTGTAACAGTATTTAAACTGTGTATTAGTACTTCTACTGTAACAGTATTTAAACAGTGTGGTATTAGTACTTCTACTGTAACAGTATTTAAACAGTGTGTATTAGTACTTCTACTGTAACAGTATTTAAACAGTGTGTATTAGTACTTCTACTGTAACAGTATTTAAACAGTGTGTATTAGTACTCCTACTGTAACAGTATTTAAACTGTGTATTAGTACTTCTACTGTAACAGTATTTAAACAGTGTGTATTAGTACTTCTACTGTAACAGTATTTAAACTGTGTATTAGTACTTCTACTGTAACAGTATTTAAACAGTGTGTATTAGTACTTCTACTGTAACAGTATTTAAACAGTGTGGTATTAGTACTTCTACTGTAACAGTATTTAAACAGTGTGGTATTAGTACTTCTACTGTAACAGTATTTAAACAGTGTGTATTAGTACTTCTACTGTAACAGTATTTAAACAGTGTGTGTATTAGTACTTCTACTGTAACAGTATTTAAACAGTGTGTATTAGTACTTCTACTGTAACAGTATTTAAACAGTGTGGTATTAGTACTTCTACTGTAACAGTATTTAAACAGTGTGTATTAGTACTCCTACTGTAACAGTATTTAAACAGTGTGGTATTAGTACTTCTACTGTAACAGTATTTAAACAGTGTGGTATTAGTACTTCTACTGTAACAGTATTTAAACAGTGTGTATTAGTACTTCTACTGTAACAGTATTTAAACAGTGTGGTATTAGTACTTCTACTGTAACAGTATTTAAACAGTGTGGTATTAGTACTTCTACTGTAACAGTATTTAAACAGTGTGTATTAGTACTTCTACTGTAACAGTATTTAAACAGTGTGTATTAGTACTTCTACTGTAACAGTATTTAAACAGTGTGTATTAGTACTCTACTGTAACAGTATTTAAACAGTGTGTATTAGTACTTCTACTGTAACAGTATTTAAACAGTGTGTATTAGTACTTCTACTGTAACAGTATTTAAACAGTGTGTATTAGTACTCCTACTGTAACAGTATTTAAACAGTGTGTATTAGTACTTCTACTGTAACAGTATTTAAACAGTGTGTATTAGTACTTCTACTGTAACAGTATTTAAACAGTGTGGTATTAGTACTTCTACTGTAACAGTATTTAAACAGTGTGTATTAGTACTTCTACTGTAACAGTATTTAAACAGTGTGTATTAGTACTTCTACTGTAACAGTATTTAAACTGTGTATTAGTACTTCTACTGTAACAGTATTTAAACTGTGTATTAGTACTTCTACTGTAACAGTATTTAAACAGTGTATTAGTACTTCTACTGTAACAGTATTTAAACTGTGTATTAGTACTTCTACTGTAACAGTATTTAAACAGTGTGTATTAGTACTTCTACTGTAACAGTATTTAAACTGTGTATTAGTACTTCTACTGTAACAGTATTTAAACAGTGTGTATTAGTACTTCTACTGTAACAGTATTTAAACAGTGTGTATTAGTACTTCTACTGTAACAGTATTTAAACAGTGTGGTATTAGTACTCTACTGTAACAGTATTTAAACTGTGTATTAGTACTTCTACTGTAACAGTATTTAAACAGTGTGTATTAGTACTTCTACTGTAACAGTATTTAAACTGTGTATTAGTACTTCTACTGTAACAGTATTTAAACTGTGTATTAGTACTTCTACTGTAACAGTATTTAAACAGTGTATTAGTACTTCTACTGTAACAGTATTTAAACTGTGTATTAGTACTTCTACTGTAACAGTATTTAAACTGTGTGTATTAGTACTTCTACTGTAACAGTATTTAAACAGTGTGTATTAGTACTTCTACTGTAACAGTATTTAAACAGTGTGTATTAGTACTTCTACTGTAACAGTATTTAAACAGTGTGTATTAGTACTTCTACTGTAACAGTATTTAAACAGTGTGGTATTAGTACTTCTACTGTAACAGTATTTAAACAGTGTGGTATTAGTACTCCTACTGTAACAGTATTTAAACTGTGTGTATTAGTACTCCTACTGTAACAGTATTTAAACAGTGTGGTATTAGTACTTCTACTGTAACAGTATTTAAACAGTGTGGTATTAGTACTCCTACTGTAACAGTATTTAAACTGTATTAGTACTTCTACTGTAACAGTATTTAAACAGTGTGTATTAGTACTCCTACTGTAACAGTATTTAAACTGTGTATTAGTACTTCTACTGTAACAGTATTTAAACTGTGTGTATTAGTACTTCTACTGTAACAGTATTTAAACAGTGTGGTATTAGTACTTCTACTGTAACAGTATTTAAACAGTGTGGTATTAGTACTTCTACTGTAACAGTATTTAAACAGTGTGGTATTAGTACTTCTACTGTAACAGTATTTAAACAGTGTGGTATTAGTACTTCTACTGTAACAGTATTTAAACAGTGTATTAGTACTTCTACTGTAACAGTATTTAAACAGTGTGGTATTAGTACTTCTACTGTAACAGTATTTAAACAGTGTGGTATTAGTACTTCTACTGTAACAGTATTTAAACAGTGTGGTATTAGTACTTCTACTGTAACAGTATTTAAACAGTGTGGTATTAGTACTTCTACTGTAACAGTATTTAAACAGTGTGTATTAGTACTTCTACTGTAACAGTATTTAAACAGTGTGTATTAGTACTTCTACTGTAACAGTATTTAAACAGTGTGTATTAGTACTTCTACTGTAACAGTATTTAAACAGTGTGGTATTAGTACTTCTACTGTAACAGTATTTAAACAGTGTGTATTAGTACTTCTACTGTAACAGTATTTAAACAGTGTGTATTAGTACTTCTACTGTAACAGTATTTAAACAGTGTGGTATTAGTACTCTACTGTAACAGTATTTAAACTGTGTATTAGTACTTCTACTGTAACAGTATTTAAACAGTGTGTATTAGTACTCCTACTGTAACAGTATTTAAACTGTGTATTAGTACTTCTACTGTAACAGTATTTAAACAGTGTGTATTAGTACTTCTACTGTAACAGTATTTAAACTGTGTATTAGTACTCCTACTGTAACAGTATTTAAACAGTGTATTAGTACTTCTACTGTAACAGTATTTAAACTGTGTATTAGTACTTCTACTGTAACAGTATTTAAACTGTGTGTATTAGTACTTCTACTGTAACAGTATTTAAACTGTGTATTAGTACTTCTACTGTAACAGTATTTAAACAGTGTGGTATTAGTACTTCTACTGTAACAGTATTTAAACAGTGTGTATTAGTACTTCTACTGTAACAGTATTTAAACAGTGGTATTAGTACTTCTACTGTAACAGTATTTAAACAGTGTGGTATTAGTACTCCTACTGTAACAGTATTTAAACTGTGTGTATTAGTACTTCTACTGTAACAGTATTTAAACTGTGTGTATTAGTACTTCTACTGTAACAGTATTTAAACAGTGTGTATTAGTACTCCTACTGTAACAGTATTTAAACTGTGTGTATTAGTACTTCTACTGTAACAGTATTTAAACAGTGTGGTATTAGTACTCCTACTGTAACAGTATTTAAACAGTGTGGTATTAGTACTTCTACTGTAACAGTATTTAAACAGTGTGGTATTAGTACTTCTACTGTAACAGTATTTAAACAGTGTGTATTAGTACTTCTACTGTAACAGTATTTAAACAGTGTGTATTAGTACTCTACTGTAACAGTATTTAAACTGTGTATTAGTACTCCTACTGTAACAGTATTTAAACTGTGTATTAGTACTTCTACTGTAACAGTATTTAAACAGTGTGTATTAGTACTCCTACTGTAACAGTATTTAAACTGTGTATTAGTACTTCTACTGTAACAGTATTTAAACAGTGTGTATTAGTACTTCTACTGTAACAGTATTTAAACAGTGTGTATTAGTACTTCTACTGTAACAGTATTTAAACTGTGTATTAGTACTTCTACTGTAACAGTATTTAAACAGTGTGTATTAGTACTTCTACTGTAACAGTATTTAAACAGTGTGGTATTAGTACTTCTACTGTAACAGTATTTAAACAGTGTGTATTAGTACTCCTACTGTAACAGTATTTAAACTGTGTATTAGTACTTCTACTGTAACAGTATTTAAACAGTGTGTATTAGTACTCCTACTGTAACAGTATTTAAACTGTGTATTAGTACTTCTACTGTAACAGTATTTAAACTGTGTGTATTAGTACTCTACTGTAACAGTATTTAAACAGTGTGGTATTAGTACTTCTACTGTAACAGTATTTAAACAGTGTGGTATTAGTACTTCTACTGTAACAGTATTTAAACAGTGTGTATTAGTACTCCTACTGTAACAGTATTTAAACAGTGTGTGTATTAGTACTTCTACTGTAACAGTATTTAAACAGTGTGGTATTAGTACTTCTACTGTAACAGTATTTAAACAGTGTGGTATTAGTACTTCTACTGTAACAGTATTTAAACAGTGTGTATTAGTACTTCTACTGTAACAGTATTTAAACAGTGTGGTATTAGTACTTCTACTGTAACAGTATTTAAACAGTGTGTATTAGTACTTCTACTGTAACAGTATTTAAACAGTGTGTATTAGTACTTCTACTGTAACAGTATTTAAACAGTGTGGTATTAGTACTTCTACTGTAACAGTATTTAAACAGTGTGGTATTAGTACTTCTACTGTAACAGTATTTAAACAGTGTGTATTAGTACTCCTACTGTAACAGTATTTAAACAGTGTGTATTAGTACTTCTACTGTAACAGTATTTAAACAGTGTGGTATTAGTACTCTACTGTAACAGTATTTAAACAGTGTGTATTAGTACTTCTACTGTAACAGTATTTAAACAGTGTGGTATTAGTACTTCTACTGTAACAGTATTTAAACAGTGTGTATTAGTACTCTACTGTAACAGTATTTAAACAGTGTGTATTAGTACTTCTACTGTAACAGTATTTAAACAGTGTGGTATTAGTACTCCTACTGTAACAGTATTTAAACAGTGTGTATTAGTACTTCTACTGTAACAGTATTTAAACAGTGTGTATTAGTACTTCTACTGTAACAGTATTTAAACCGTGTGTATAGTACTCCTACTGTAACAGTATTTAAACTGTGTATTAGTACTTCTACTGTAACAGTATTTAAACTGTGTATTAGTACTCCTACTGTAACAGTATTTAAATAGTGTATTAGTACTTCTACTGTAACAGTATTTAACTGTGTATTATTACTTCTACTGTAACAGTATTTAAACTGTGTGTATTAGTACTTCTACTGTAACAGTATTTAAACTGTGGTATTAGTACTTCTACTGTAACAGTATTTAAACAGTGTGGTATTAGTACTTCTACTGTACAGTATTTAAACAGTGTGTATTAGTACTTCTACTGTAACAGTATTTAAACAGTGTGGTATTAGTACTTCTACTGTAACAGTATTTAAACAGTGTGTATTAGTACTTCTACTGTAACAGTATTTAAACTGTGTATTAGTACTTCTACTGTAACAGTATTTAAACAGTGTGTATTAGTACTCCTACTGTAACAGTATTTAAACTGTGTATTAGTACTTCTACTGTAACAGTATTTAAACTGTGTGTATTAGTACTTCTACTGTAACAGTATTTAAACAGTGTGTATTAGTACTTCTACTGTAACAGTATTTAAACAGTGTGGTATTAGTACTTCTACTGTAACAGTATTTAAACAGTGTGTATTAGTACTCCTACTGTAACAGTATTTAAACAGTGTGTGTATTAGTACTTCTACTGTAACAGTATTTAAACAGTGTGGTATTAGTACTTCTACTGTAACAGTATTTAAACAGTGTGGTATTAGTACTTCTACTGTAACAGTATTTAAACAGTGTGGTATTAGTACTCCTACTGTAACAGTATTTAAACAGTGTGGTGTTAGTACTCTACTGTAACAGTATTTAAACAGTGTGGTATTAGTACTTCTCCTGTAACAGTATTTAAACAGTGTGGTATTAGTACTCTACTGTAACAGTATTTAAACAGTGTGGTATTAGTACTTCCTACTGTAACAGTATTTAAAACAGTGTGTATTAGTACTTCTACTGTAACAGTATTTAAACAGTGTGTATTAGTACTCTACTGTAACAGTATTTAACTAGTGTTATTAGTACTTCCTACTGTAACAGTATTTAAACATTGTGTATTAGTACTTCTACTGTAACAGTATTTAAACTAGTGTGTATTAGTACTTCTACTGTAACAGTATTTAAACAGTGTGTATTAGTACTTCTACTGTAACAGTATTTAAACAGTGTGTATTAGTACTTCTACTGTAACGTATTTAAACAGTGTGTATTAGTACTCTCTACTGTAACAGTATTTAAACAGTGTGGTATTAGTACTTCTACTGTAACAGTATTTAAACAGTGTGTATTAGTACTTCTACTGTAACAGTATTTAAACATGTGTGTATTAGTACTCCTACTGTAACAGTATTTAAACTGTGTATTAGTACTTCTACTGTAACAGTATTTAAACTGTGTATTAGTACTCCTACTGTAACAGTATTTAAATAGTGTATTAGTACTTCTACTGTAACAGTATTTAAACTGTGTATTATTACTTCTACTGTAACAGTATTTAAACTGTGTGTATTAGTACTCTACTGTAACAGTATTTAAACTAGTGTATTAGTACTTCTACTGTAACAGTATTTAAACAGTGTATTATTACTTCTACTGTAACAGTATTTAAACAGGTGTGTATTAGTACTTCTACTGTAACAGTATTTAAACAGCGTGGTATTAGTACTTCTACTGTAACAGTATTTAAACAGTGTGGTATTAGTACTTCTACTGTAACAGTATTTAAACAGTGTGTATTAGTACTCCTACTGTAACAGTATTTAAACTGTGTATTAGCTACTTCTACTGTAACAGTATTTAAACTGTGGTATTAGTACTTCTACTGTAACAGTATTTAAATAGGTGTATTAGTACTCCTACTGTAACAGTATTTAAACTGTGGTATTATTACTTCTACTGTAACAGTATTTAAACTGTGTGTATTAGTACTTCTACTGTAGACAGTATTTAAACAGTGTGTATTAGTACTTCTACTGTAACAGTATTTAAAACAGTGTGTATTAGTACTTCTACTGTAACAGTATTTAAACAGTGTGTATTCAGTACTTCTACTGTAACAGTATTTAAACAGCGTGGTATTAGTACTTCTACTGTAACAGTATTTAAACAGTGTGGTATTAGTACTCCTACTGTAACAGTATTTAAACAGTGTGGTATTAGTACTTCTACTGTAACAGTATTTAAACAGCGTGGTATTAATACTTCTACTGTAACAGTATTTAAACAGTGTGGTATTAGTACTCCTACTGTAACAGTATTTAAACTGTGTGTATTAGTACTTCTACTGTAACAGTATTTAAACTGTGTGTATTAGTACTCCTACTGTGACAGTATTTAAACAGTGTGGTATTAGTACTCCTACTGTAACAGTATTTAAACTGTGTGTATTAGTACTTCTACTGTAACAGTATTTAAACAGCGTGGTATTCATACTTCTACTGTAACAGTATTTAAACAGTGTGGTATTAGTACTCCTACTGTAACAGTATTTAAACTGTGTGTATTAGTACTCCTACTGTGACAGTATTTAAACTGTGTGGTATTAGTACTTCTACTGTAACAGTATTTAAACAGCGTGGTATTAGTACTCCTACTGTAACAGTATTTTAACTGTATTAGTACTTCTACTGTAACAGTATTTAAACAGTGTGTATTAGTACTCCTACTGTAACAGTATTTAAACTGTGTATTAGTACTTCTACTGTAACAGTATTTAAACTGTGTGTATTAGTACTTATACTGTAACAGTGTTTAAACAGTGTGGTATTAGTACTTCTACTGTAACAGTATTTAAACAGTGTGGTATTAGTACTTCTACTGTAACAGTGTTTAAACAGTGTGGTATTAGTACTTCTACTGTAACAGTATTTAAACAGTGTGGTATTAGTACTTCTACTGTAACAGTATTTAAACAGTGTATTAGTACTTCTACTGTAACAGTATTTAAACAGTGTGGTATTAGTACTTCTACTGTAACAGGTTTAAACAGTGTGGTATTAGTACTTCTACTGTAACAGTATTTAAACAGTGTGGTATTAGTACTTCTACTGTAACAGTATTTAAACAGTGTGGTATTAGTACTTCCACTGTAACAGCATTTAAACAGTGTGTATTAGTACTTCTACTGTAACAGTATTTAAACAGTGTGTATAAGTACTCCTACTGTAACAGTATTTAAACAGTGTGTATTAGTACTTCTACTGTAACAGTATTTAAACAGTGTGGTGTTAGTACTCCTACTGTAACAGTATTTAAACAGTGTGTATTAGTACTTCTACTGTAACAGTATTTAAACAGTGTGTATTAGTACTTCTACTGTAACAGTATTTAAACAGCGTGGTATTAGTACTCTTACTGTAACAGTATTTAAACTGTGTATTAGTACTTCTACTGTAACAGTATTTAAACAGTGTGTATTAGTACTCCTACTGTAACAGTATTTAAACTGTGTATTAGTACTTCTACTGTAACAGTATTTAAACAGTGTGTATTAGTACTTCTACTGTAACAGTATTTAAACTGTGTATTAGTACTCCTACTGTAACAGTATTTAAATAGTGTATTAGTACTTCTACTGTAACAGTATTTAAACTGTGTATTATTACTTCTACTGTAACAGTATTTAAACTGTGTGTATTAGTACTTCTACTGTAACAGTATTTAAACTGTGTATTAGTACTTCTACTGTAACAGTATTTAAACAGTGTGGTATTAGTACTTCTACTGTAACAGTATTTAAACAGTGTGTATTAGTACTTCTACTGTAACAGTATTTAAACAGCGTGGTATTAATACTTCTACTGTAACAGTATTTAAACAGTGTGGTATTAGTACTCCTACTGTAACAGTATTTAAACTGTGTGTATTAGTACTTCTACTGTAACAGTATTTAAACTGTGTGTATTAGTACTCCTACTGTGACAGTATTTAAACAGTGTGGTATTAGTACTCCTACTGTAACAGTATTTAAACTGTGTGTATTAGTACTTCTACTGTAACAGTATTTAAACAGTGTGGTATTAGTACTCCTACTGTAACAGTATTTAAACAGCGTGGTATTAATACTTCTACTGTAACAGTATTTAAACAGTGTGGTATTAGTACTCCTACTGTAACAGTATTTAAACTGTGTGTATTAGTACTTCTATTGTAACAGTATTTAAACAGTGTGTATTAGTACTCCTACTGTAACAGTATTTAAACTGTGTATTAGTACTCCTACTGTAACAGTATTTAAACTGTGTATTAGTACTTCTACTGTAACAGTATTTAAACAGTGTGTATTAGTACTCCTACTGTAACAGTATTTAAACTGTGTATTAGTACTCCTACTGTAACAGTATTTAAACAGTGTGTATTAGTACTTCTACTGTAACAGTATTTAAACAGTGTGTATTAGTACTCCTACTGTAACAGTATTTAAACTGTGTATTAGTACTTCTACTGTAACAGTATTTAAACAGTGTGTATTAGTACTTCTACTGTAACAGTATTTAAACAGCGTGGTATTAGTACTTCTACTGTAACAGTATTTAAACAGTGTGTATTAGTACTCCTACTGTAACAGTATTTAAACTGTGTATTAGTACTTCTACTGTAACAGTATTTAAACAGTGTGTATTAGTACTCCTACTGTAACAGTATTTAAACAGTGTGTATTAGTACTGCTACTGTAACAGTATTTAAACAGCGTGGTATTAGTACTCTTACTGTAACAGTATTTAAACAGTGTGTATTAGTACTTCTACTGTAACAGTATTTAAACAGTGTGTATTAGTACTTCTACTGTAACAGTATTTAAACACTGTGGTGTTAGTACTCCTACTGTAACAGTATTTAAACAGTGTGTATTAGTACTCCTACTGTAACAGTATTTAAACAGTGTGTATTAGTACTTCTACTGTAACAGTATTTAAACAGTGTGGTGTTAGTACTCCTACTGTAACAGTATTTAAACAGTGTGTATTAGTACTTCTACTGTAACAGTATTTAAACAGTGTGTATTAGTACTTCTACTGTAACAGTATTTAAACAGTGTGTATTAGTACTCCTACTGTAACAGTATTTAAACTGTGTATTAGTACTTCTACTGTAACAGTATTTAAACTGTGTATTAGTACTCCTACTGTAACAGTATTTAAATAGTGTATTAGTACTTCTACTGTAACAGTATTTAAACTGTGTATTATTACTTCTACTGTAACAGTATTTAAACTGTGTGTATTAGTACTTCTACTGTAACAGTATTTAAACTGTGTATTAGTACTTCTACTGTAACAGTATTTAAACAGTGTGGTATTAGTACTTCTACTGTAACAGTATTTAAACAGTGTGTATTAGTACTTCTACTGTAACAGTATTTAAACAGCGTGGTATTAGTACTCTTATTGTAACAGTATTTAAACTGTGTATTAGTACTTCTACTGTAACAGTATTTAAACAGTGTGTATTAGTACTCCTACTGTAACAGTATTTAAACTGTGTATTAGTACTTCTACTGTAACAGTATTTAAACTGTGTATTAGTACTCCTACTGTAACAGTATTTAAATAGTGTATTAGTACTTCTACTGTAACAGTATTTAAACTGTGTATTATTACTTCTACTGTAACAGTATTTAAACTGTGTGTATTAGTACTTCTACTGTAACAGTATTTAAACTGTGTATTAGTACTTCTACTGTAACAGTATTTAAACAGTGTGGTATTAGTACTTCTACTGTAACAGTATTTAAACAGTGTGTATTAGTACTTCTACTGTAACAGTATTTAAACAGCGTGGTATTAATACTTCTACTGTAACAGTATTTAAACAGTGTGGTATTAGTACTCCTACTGTAACAGTATTTAAACAGTGTGTATTAGTACTCCTACTGTAACAGTATTTAAACTGTGTATTAGTACTTCTACTGTAACAGTATTTAAACTGTGTATTAGTACTCCTACTGTAACAGTATTTAAATAGTGTATTAGTACTTCTACTGTAACAGTATTTAAACTGTGTATTATTACTTCTACTGTAACAGTATTTAAACTGTGTGTATTAGTACTTCTACTGTAACAGTATTTAAACTGTGTATTAGTACTTCTACTGTAACAGTATTTAAACAGTGTGGTATTAGTACTTCTACTGTAACAGTATTTAAACAGTGTGTATTAGTACTTCTACTGTAACAGTATTTAAACAGCGTGGTATTAGTACTCTTATTGTAACAGTATTTAAACTGTGTATTAGTACTTCTACTGTAACAGTATTTAAACAGTGTGTATTAGTACTCCTACTGTAACAGTATTTAAACTGTGTATTAGTACTTCTACTGTAACAGTATTTAAACTGTGTATTAGTACTCCTACTGTAACAGTATTTAAATAGTGTATTAGTACTTCTACTGTAACAGTATTTAAACTGTGTATTATTACTTCTACTGTAACAGTATTTAAACTGTGTGTATTAGTACTTCTACTGTAACAGTATTTAAACTGTGTATTAGTACTTCTACTGTAACAGTATTTAAACAGCGTGGTATTAATACTTCTACTGTAACAGTATTTAAACAGTGTGGTATTAGTACTCCTACTGTAACAGTATTTAAACAGTGTGTATTAGTACTTCTACTGTAACAGTATTTAAACAGCGTGGTATTAATACTTCTACTGTAACAGTATTTAAACAGTGTGGTATTAGTACTCCTACTGTAACAGTATTTAAACTGTGTGTATTAGTACTTCTACTGTAACAGTATTTAAACTGTGTGTATTAGTACTCCTACTGTGACAGTATTTAAACAGTGTGGTATTAGTACTCCTACTGTAACAGTATTTAAACTGTGTGTATTAGTACTTCTACTGTAACAGTATTTAAACAGCGTGGTATTCATACTTCTACTGTAACAGTATTTAAACAGTGTGGTATTAGTACTCCTACTGTAACAGTATTTAAACTGTGTGTATTAGTACTCCTACTGTGACAGTATTTAAACTGTGTGGTATTAGTACTTCTACTGTAACAGTATTTAAACAGCGTGGTATTAGTACTCCTACTGTAACAGTATTTTAACTGTATTAGTACTTCTACTGTAACAGTATTTAAACAGTGTGTATTAGTACTCCTACTGTAACAGTATTTAAACTGTGTATTAGTACTTCTACTGTAACAGTATTTAAACTGTGTGTATTAGTACTTATACTGTAACAGTGTTTAAACAGTGTGGTATTAGTACTTCTACTGTAACAGTATTTAAACAGTGTGGTATTAGTACTTCTACTGTAACAGTGTTTAAACAGTGTGGTATTAGTACTTCTACTGTAACAGTATTTAAACAGTGTGGTATTAGTACTTCTACTGTAACAGTATTTAAACAGTGTATTAGTACTTCTACTGTAACAGTATTTAAACAGTGTGGTATTAGTACTTCTACTGTAACAGTGTTTAAACAGTGTGGTATTAGTACTTCTACTGTAACAGTATTTAAACAGTGTGGTATTAGTACTTCTACTGTAACAGTATTTAAACAGTGTGGTATTAGTACTTCCACTGTAACAGCATTTAAACAGTGTGTATTAGTACTTCTACTGTAACAGTATTTAAACAGTGTGTATAAGTACTCCTACTGTAACAGTATTTAAACAGTGTGTATTAGTACTTCTACTGTAACAGTATTTAAACAGTGTGGTGTTAGTACTCCTACTGTAACAGTATTTAAACAGTGTGTATTAGTACTTCTACTGTAACAGTATTTAAACAGTGTGTATTAGTACTTCTACTGTAACAGTATTTAAACAGCGTGGTATTAGTACTCTTACTGTAACAGTATTTAAACTGTGTATTAGTACTTCTACTGTAACAGTATTTAAACAGTGTGTATTAGTACTCCTACTGTAACAGTATTTAAACTGTGTATTAGTACTTCTACTGTAACAGTATTTAAACAGTGTGTATTAGTACTTCTACTGTAACAGTATTTAAACTGTGTATTAGTACTCCTACTGTAACAGTATTTAAATAGTGTATTAGTACTTCTACTGTAACAGTATTTAAACTGTGTATTATTACTTCTACTGTAACAGTATTTAAACTGTGTGTATTAGTACTTCTACTGTAACAGTATTTAAACTGTGTATTAGTACTTCTACTGTAACAGTATTTAAACAGTGTGGTATTAGTACTTCTACTGTAACAGTATTTAAACAGTGTGTATTAGTACTTCTACTGTAACAGTATTTAAACAGCGTGGTATTAATACTTCTACTGTAACAGTATTTAAACAGTGTGGTATTAGTACTCCTACTGTAACAGTATTTAAACTGTGTGTATTAGTACTTCTACTGTAACAGTATTTAAACTGTGTGTATTAGTACTCCTACTGTGACAGTATTTAAACAGTGTGGTATTAGTACTCCTACTGTAACAGTATTTAAACTGTGTGTATTAGTACTTCTACTGTAACAGTATTTAAACAGTGTGGTATTAGTACTCCTACTGTAACAGTATTTAAACAGCGTGGTATTAATACTTCTACTGTAACAGTATTTAAACAGTGTGGTATTAGTACTCCTACTGTAACAGTATTTAAACTGTGTGTATTAGTACTTCTATTGTAACAGTATTTAAACAGTGTGTATTAGTACTCCTACTGTAACAGTATTTAAACTGTGTATTAGTACTCCTACTGTAACAGTATTTAAACTGTGTATTAGTACTTCTACTGTAACAGTATTTAAACAGTGTGTATTAGTACTCCTACTGTAACAGTATTTAAACTGTGTATTAGTACTCCTACTGTAACAGTATTTAAACAGTGTGTATTAGTACTTCTACTGTAACAGTATTTAAACAGTGTGTATTAGTACTCCTACTGTAACAGTATTTAAACTGTGTATTAGTACTTCTACTGTAACAGTATTTAAACAGTGTGTATTAGTACTTCTACTGTAACAGTATTTAAACAGCGTGGTATTAGTACTTCTACTGTAACAGTATTTAAACAGTGTGTATTAGTACTCCTACTGTAACAGTATTTAAACTGTGTATTAGTACTTCTACTGTAACAGTATTTAAACAGTGTGTATTAGTACTCCTACTGTAACAGTATTTAAACAGTGTGTATTAGTACTGCTACTGTAACAGTATTTAAACAGCGTGGTATTAGTACTCTTACTGTAACAGTATTTAAACAGTGTGTATTAGTACTTCTACTGTAACAGTATTTAAACAGTGTGTATTAGTACTTCTACTGTAACAGTATTTAAACACTGTGGTGTTAGTACTCCTACTGTAACAGTATTTAAACAGTGTGTATTAGTACTCCTACTGTAACAGTATTTAAACAGTGTGTATTAGTACTTCTACTGTAACAGTATTTAAACAGTGTGGTGTTAGTACTCCTACTGTAACAGTATTTAAACAGTGTGTATTAGTACTTCTACTGTAACAGTATTTAAACAGTGTGTATTAGTACTTCTACTGTAACAGTATTTAAACAGTGTGTATTAGTACTCCTACTGTAACAGTATTTAAACTGTGTATTAGTACTTCTACTGTAACAGTATTTAAACTGTGTATTAGTACTCCTACTGTAACAGTATTTAAATAGTGTATTAGTACTTCTACTGTAACAGTATTTAAACTGTGTATTATTACTTCTACTGTAACAGTATTTAAACTGTGTGTATTAGTACTTCTACTGTAACAGTATTTAAACTGTGTATTAGTACTTCTACTGTAACAGTATTTAAACAGTGTGGTATTAGTACTTCTACTGTAACAGTATTTAAACAGTGTGTATTAGTACTTCTACTGTAACAGTATTTAAACAGCGTGGTATTAGTACTCTTATTGTAACAGTATTTAAACTGTGTATTAGTACTTCTACTGTAACAGTATTTAAACAGTGTGTATTAGTACTCCTACTGTAACAGTATTTAAACTGTGTATTAGTACTTCTACTGTAACAGTATTTAAACTGTGTATTAGTACTCCTACTGTAACAGTATTTAAATAGTGTATTAGTACTTCTACTGTAACAGTATTTAAACTGTGTATTATTACTTCTACTGTAACAGTATTTAAACTGTGTGTATTAGTACTTCTACTGTAACAGTATTTAAACTGTGTATTAGTACTTCTACTGTAACAGTATTTAAACAGTGTGGTATTAGTACTTCTACTGTAACAGTATTTAAACAGTGTGTATTAGTACTTCTACTGTAACAGTATTTAAACAGCGTGGTATTAATACTTCTACTGTAACAGTATTTAAACAGTGTGGTATTAGTACTCCTACTGTAACAGTATTTAAACAGTGTGTATTAGTACTTCTACTGTAACAGTATTTAAACAGCGTGGTATTAATACTTCTACTGTAACAGTATTTAAACAGTGTGGTATTAGTACTCCTACTGTAACAGTATTTAAACTGTGTGTATTAGTACTTCTACTGTAACAGTATTTAAACTGTGTGTATTAGTACTCCTACTGTGACAGTATTTAAACAGTGTGGTATTAGTACTCCTACTGTAACAGTATTTAAACTGTGTGTATTAGTACTTCTACTGTAACAGTATTTAAACAGCGTGGTATTAATACTTCTACTGTAACAGTATTTAAACAGTGTGGTATTAGTACTCCTACTGTAACAGTATTTAAACTGTGTGTATTAGTACTCCTACTGTGACAGTATTTAAACTGTGTGGTATTAGTACTTCTACTGTAACAGTATTTAAACAGCGTGGTATTAGTACTCCTACTGTAACAGTATTTTAACTGTATTAGTACTTCTACTGTAACAGTATTTAAACAGTGTGTATTAGTACTCCTACTGTAACAGTATTTAAACTGTGTATTAGTACTTCTACTGTAACAGTATTTAAACTGTGTGTATTAGTACTTATACTGTAACAGTGTTTAAACAGTGTGGTATTAGTACTTCTACTGTAACAGTATTTAAACAGTGTGGTATTAGTACTTCTACTGTAACAGTGTTTAAACAGTGTGGTATTAGTACTTCTACTGTAACAGTATTTAAACAGTGTGGTATTAGTACTTCTACTGTAACAGTATTTAAACAGTGTATTAGTACTTCTACTGTAACAGTATTTAAACAGTGTGGTATTAGTACTTCTACTGTAACAGTGTTTAAACAGTGTGGTATTAGTACTTCTACTGTAACAGTATTTAAACAGTGTGGTATTAGTACTTCTACTGTAACAGTATTTAAACAGTGTGGTATTAGTACTTCCACTGTAACAGCATTTAAACAGTGTGTATTAGTACTTCTACTGTAACAGTATTTAAACAGTGTGTATAAGTACTCCTACTGTAACAGTATTTAAACAGTGTGTATTAGTACTTCTACTGTAACAGTATTTAAACAGTGTGGTGTTAGTACTCCTACTGTAACAGTATTTAAACAGTGTGTATTAGTACTTCTACTGTAACAGTATTTAAACAGTGTGTATTAGTACTTCTACTGTAACAGTATTTAAACAGCGTGGTATTAGTACTCTTACTGTAACAGTATTTAAACTGTGTATTAGTACTTCTACTGTAACAGTATTTAAACAGTGTGTATTAGTACTCCTACTGTAACAGTATTTAAACTGTGTATTAGTACTTCTACTGTAACAGTATTTAAACAGTGTGTATTAGTACTTCTACTGTAACAGTATTTAAACTGTGTATTAGTACTCCTACTGTAACAGTATTTAAATAGTGTATTAGTACTTCTACTGTAACAGTATTTAAACTGTGTATTATTACTTCTACTGTAACAGTATTTAAACTGTGTGTATTAGTACTTCTACTGTAACAGTATTTAAACTGTGTATTAGTACTTCTACTGTAACAGTATTTAAACAGTGTGGTATTAGTACTTCTACTGTAACAGTATTTAAACAGTGTGTATTAGTACTTCTACTGTAACAGTATTTAAACAGCGTGGTATTAATACTTCTACTGTAACAGTATTTAAACAGTGTGGTATTAGTACTCCTACTGTAACAGTATTTAAACTGTGTGTATTAGTACTTCTACTGTAACAGTATTTAAACTGTGTGTATTAGTACTCCTACTGTGACAGTATTTAAACAGTGTGGTATTAGTACTCCTACTGTAACAGTATTTAAACTGTGTGTATTAGTACTTCTACTGTAACAGTATTTAAACAGTGTGGTATTAGTACTCCTACTGTAACAGTATTTAAACAGCGTGGTATTAATACTTCTACTGTAACAGTATTTAAACAGTGTGGTATTAGTACTCCTACTGTAACAGTATTTAAACTGTGTGTATTAGTACTTCTATTGTAACAGTATTTAAACAGTGTGTATTAGTACTCCTACTGTAACAGTATTTAAACTGTGTATTAGTACTCCTACTGTAACAGTATTTAAACTGTGTATTAGTACTTCTACTGTAACAGTATTTAAACAGTGTGTATTAGTACTCCTACTGTAACAGTATTTAAACTGTGTATTAGTACTCCTACTGTAACAGTATTTAAACAGTGTGTATTAGTACTTCTACTGTAACAGTATTTAAACAGTGTGTATTAGTACTCCTACTGTAACAGTATTTAAACTGTGTATTAGTACTTCTACTGTAACAGTATTTAAACAGTGTGTATTAGTACTTCTACTGTAACAGTATTTAAACAGCGTGGTATTAGTACTTCTACTGTAACAGTATTTAAACAGTGTGTATTAGTACTCCTACTGTAACAGTATTTAAACTGTGTATTAGTACTTCTACTGTAACAGTATTTAAACAGTGTGTATTAGTACTCCTACTGTAACAGTATTTAAACTGTGTATTAGTACTTCTACTGTAACAGTATTTAAACTGTGTGTATTAGTACTCCTACTGTAACAGTATTTAAACAGTGTGGTGTTAGTACTGCTACTGTAACAGTATTTAAACAGTGTGGTATTAGTACTTCTCCTGTAACAGTATTTAAACAGTGTGTATTAGTACTCCTACTGTAACAGTATTTAAACAGTGTGTGTATTAGTACTCCTACTGTAACAGTATTTAAACAGTGTGGTGTTAGTACTGCTACTGTAACAGTATTTAAACAGTGTGGTATTAGTACTTCTCCTGTAACAGTATTTAAACAGTGTGTATTAGTACTCCTACTGTAACAGTATTTAAACAGTGTGGTGTTAGTACTTCTACTGTAACAGTATTTAAACAGTGTGGTATTAGTACTTCTCCTGTAACAGTATTTAAACAGTGTGTATTAGTACTCCTACTGTAACAGTATTTAAACAGTGTGGTATTAGTACTTCTACTGTAACAGTATTTAAACAGTGTGGTATTAGTACTTCTCCTGTAACAGTATTTAAACAGTGTGTATTAGTACTCCTACTGTAACAGTATTTAAACAGTGTGTATTAGTACTGCTACTGTAACAGTATTTAAACAGCGTGGTATTAGTACTCTTACTGTAACAGTATTTAAACAGTGTGTATTAGTACTTCTACTGTAACAGTATTTAAACAGTGTGGTGTTAGTACTCCTACTGTAACAGTATTTAAACAGTGTGTATTAGTACTCCTACTGTAACAGTATTTAAACAGTGTGTATTAGTACTTCTACTGTAACAGTATTTAAACAGTGTGGTGTTAGTACTCCTACTGTAACAGTATTTAAACAGTGTGTATTAGTACTTCTACTGTAACAGTATTTAAACAGTGTGTATTAGTACTTCTACTGTAACAGTATTTAAACAGTGTGTATTAGTACTCCTACTGTAACAGTATTTAAACTGTGTATTAGTACTTCTACTGTAACAGTATTTAAACTGTGTATTAGTACTCCTACTGTAACAGTATTTAAATAGTGTATTAGTACTTCTACTGTAACAGTATTTAAACTGTGTATTATTACTTCTACTGTAACAGTATTTAAACTGTGTGTATTAGTACTTCTACTGTAACAGTATTTAAACTGTGTATTAGTACTTCTACTGTAACAGTATTTAAACAGTGTGGTATTAGTACTTCTACTGTAACAGTATTTAAACAGTGTGTATTAGTACTTCTACTGTAACAGTATTTAAACAGCGTGGTATTAGTACTCTTATTGTAACAGTATTTAAACTGTGTATTAGTACTTCTACTGTAACAGTATTTAAACAGTGTGTATTAGTACTCCTACTGTAACAGTATTTAAACTGTGTATTAGTACTTCTACTGTAACAGTATTTAAACTGTGTATTAGTACTCCTACTGTAACAGTATTTAAATAGTGTATTAGTACTTCTACTGTAACAGTATTTAAACTGTGTATTATTACTTCTACTGTAACAGTATTTAAACTGTGTGTATTAGTACTTCTACTGTAACAGTATTTAAACTGTGTATTAGTACTTCTACTGTAACAGTATTTAAACAGTGTGGTATTAGTACTTCTACTGTAACAGTATTTAAACAGTGTGTATTAGTACTTCTACTGTAACAGTATTTAAACAGCGTGGTATTAATACTTCTACTGTAACAGTATTTAAACAGTGTGGTATTAGTACTCCTACTGTAACAGTATTTAAACTGTGTGTATTAGTACTTCTACTGTAACAGTATTTAAACTGTGTGTATTAGTACTCCTACTGTGACAGTATTTAAACAGTGTGGTATTAGTACTCCTACTGTAACAGTATTTAAACTGTGTGTATTAGTACTTCTACTGTAACAGTATTTAAACAGCGTGGTATTAATACTTCTACTGTAACAGTATTTAAACAGTGTGGTATTAGTACTCCTACTGTAACAGTATTTAAACTGTGTGTATTAGTACTCCTACTGTGACAGTATTTAAACTGTGTGGTATTAGTACTTCTACTGTAACAGTATTTAAACAGCGTGGTATTAGTACTCCTACTGTAACAGTATTTTAACTGTATTAGTACTTCTACTGTAACAGTATTTAAACAGTGTGTATTAGTACTCCTACTGTAACAGTATTTAAACTGTGTATTAGTACTTCTACTGTAACAGTATTTAAACTGTGTGTATTAGTACTTATACTGTAACAGTGTTTAAACAGTGTGGTATTAGTACTTCTACTGTAACAGTATTTAAACAGTGTGGTATTAGTACTTCTACTGTAACAGTGTTTAAACAGTGTGGTATTAGTACTTCTACTGTAACAGTATTTAAACAGTGTGGTATTAGTACTTCTACTGTAACAGTATTTAAACAGTGTATTAGTACTTCTACTGTAACAGTATTTAAACAGTGTGGTATTAGTACTTCTACTGTAACAGTGTTTAAACAGTGTGGTATTAGTACTTCTACTGTAACAGTATTTAAACAGTGTGGTATTAGTACTTCTACTGTAACAGTATTTAAACAGTGTGGTATTAGTACTTCCACTGTAACAGCATTTAAACAGTGTGTATTAGTACTTCTACTGTAACAGTATTTAAACAGTGTGTATAAGTACTCCTACTGTAACAGTATTTAAACAGTGTGTATTAGTACTTCTACTGTAACAGTATTTAAACAGTGTGGTGTTAGTACTCCTACTGTAACAGTATTTAAACAGTGTGTATTAGTACTTCTACTGTAACAGTATTTAAACAGTGTGTATTAGTACTTCTACTGTAACAGTATTTAAACAGCGTGGTATTAGTACTCTTACTGTAACAGTATTTAAACTGTGTATTAGTACTTCTACTGTAACAGTATTTAAACAGTGTGTATTAGTACTCCTACTGTAACAGTATTTAAACTGTATTAGTACTTCTACTGTAACAGTATTTAAACAGTGTGTATTAGTACTTCTACTGTAACAGTATTTAAACTGTGTATTAGTACTCCTACTGTAACAGTATTTAAATAGTGTATTAGTACTTCTACTGTAACAGTATTTAAACTGTGTATTATTACTTCTACTGTAACAGTATTTAAACTGTGTGTATTAGTACTTCTACTGTAACAGTATTTAAACTGTGTATTAGTACTCCTACTGTAACAGTATTTAAACTGTGTATTAGTACTTCTACTGTAACAGTATTTAAACAGTGTGTATTAGTACTCCTACTGTAACAGTATTTAAACTGTGTATTAGTACTCCTACTGTAACAGTATTTAAACAGTGTGTATTAGTACTTCTACTGTAACAGTATTTAAACAGTGTGTATTAGTACTCCTACTGTAACAGTATTTAAACTGTGTATTAGTACTTCTACTGTAACAGTATTTAAACAGTGTGTATTAGTACTTCTACTGTAACAGTATTTAAACAGCGTGGTATTAGTACTTCTACTGTAACAGTATTTAAACAGTGTGTATTAGTACTCCTACTGTAACAGTATTTAAACTGTGTATTAGTACTTCTACTGTAACAGTATTTAAACAGTGTGTATTAGTACTCCTACTGTAACAGTATTTAAACTGTGTATTAGTACTTCTACTGTAACAGTATTTAAACTGTGTGTATTAGTACTCCTACTGTAACAGTATTTAAACAGTGTGGTGTTAGTACTGCTACTGTAACAGTATTTAAACAGTGTGGTATTAGTACTTCTCCTGTAACAGTATTTAAACAGTGTGTATTAGTACTCCTACTGTAACAGTATTTAAACAGTGTGTGTATTAGTACTCCTACTGTAACAGTATTTAAACAGTGTGGTGTTAGTACTGCTACTGTAACAGTATTTAAACAGTGTGGTATTAGTACTTCTCCTGTAACAGTATTTAAACAGTGTGTATTAGTACTCCTACTGTAACAGTATTTAAACAGTGTGGTGTTAGTACTTCTACTGTAACAGTATTTAAACAGTGTGGTATTAGTACTTCTCCTGTAACAGTATTTAAACAGTGTGTATTAGTACTCCTACTGTAACAGTATTTAAACAGTGTGGTATTAGTACTTCTACTGTAACAGTATTTAAACAGTGTGGTATTAGTACTTCTCCTGTAACAGTATTTAAACAGTGTGTATTAGTACTCCTACTGTAACAGTATTTAAACAGTGTGTATTAGTACTGCTACTGTAACAGTATTTAAACAGCGTGGTATTAGTACTCTTACTGTAACAGTATTTAAACAGTGTGTATTAGTACTTCTACTGTAACAGTATTTAAACAGTGTGGTGTTAGTACTCCTACTGTAACAGTATTTAAACAGTGTGTATTAGTACTCCTACTGTAACAGTATTTAAACAGTGTGTATTAGTACTTCTACTGTAACAGTATTTAAACAGTGTGGTGTTAGTACTCCTACTGTAACAGTATTTAAACAGTGTGTATTAGTACTTCTACTGTAACAGTATTTAAACAGTGTGTATTAGTACTTCTACTGTAACAGTATTTAAACAGTGTGTATTAGTACTCCTACTGTAACAGTATTTAAACTGTGTATTAGTACTTCTACTGTAACAGTATTTAAACTGTGTATTAGTACTCCTACTGTAACAGTATTTAAATAGTGTATTAGTACTTCTACTGTAACAGTATTTAAACTGTGTATTATTACTTCTACTGTAACAGTATTTAAACTGTGTGTATTAGTACTTCTACTGTAACAGTATTTAAACTGTGTATTAGTACTTCTACTGTAACAGTATTTAAACAGTGTGGTATTAGTACTTCTACTGTAACAGTATTTAAACAGTGTGTATTAGTACTTCTACTGTAACAGTATTTAAACAGCGTGGTATTAGTACTCTTATTGTAACAGTATTTAAACTGTGTATTAGTACTTCTACTGTAACAGTATTTAAACAGTGTGTATTAGTACTCCTACTGTAACAGTATTTAAACTGTGTATTAGTACTTCTACTGTAACAGTATTTAAACTGTGTATTAGTACTCCTACTGTAACAGTATTTAAATAGTGTATTAGTACTTCTACTGTAACAGTATTTAAACTGTGTATTATTACTTCTACTGTAACAGTATTTAAACTGTGTGTATTAGTACTTCTACTGTAACAGTATTTAAACTGTGTATTAGTACTTCTACTGTAACAGTATTTAAACAGTGTGGTATTAGTACTTCTACTGTAACAGTATTTAAACAGTGTGTATTAGTACTTCTACTGTAACAGTATTTAAACAGCGTGGTATTAATACTTCTACTGTAACAGTATTTAAACAGTGTGGTATTAGTACTCCTACTGTAACAGTATTTAAACTGTGTGTATTAGTACTTCTACTGTAACAGTATTTAAACTGTGTGTATTAGTACTCCTACTGTGACAGTATTTAAACAGTGTGGTATTAGTACTCCTACTGTAACAGTATTTAAACTGTGTGTATTAGTACTTCTACTGTAACAGTATTTAAACAGCGTGGTATTAATACTTCTACTGTAACAGTATTTAAACAGTGTGGTATTAGTACTCCTACTGTAACAGTATTTAAACTGTGTGTATTAGTACTCCTACTGTGACAGTATTTAAACTGTGTGGTATTAGTACTTCTACTGTAACAGTATTTAAACAGCGTGGTATTAGTACTCCTACTGTAACAGTATTTTAACTGTATTAGTACTTCTACTGTAACAGTATTTAAACAGTGTGTATTAGTACTCCTACTGTAACAGTATTTAAACTGTGTATTAGTACTTCTACTGTAACAGTATTTAAACTGTGTGTATTAGTACTTATACTGTAACAGTGTTTAAACAGTGTGGTATTAGTACTTCTACTGTAACAGTATTTAAACAGTGTGGTATTAGTACTTCTACTGTAACAGTGTTTAAACAGTGTGGTATTAGTACTTCTACTGTAACAGTATTTAAACAGTGTGGTATTAGTACTTCTACTGTAACAGTATTTAAACAGTGTATTAGTACTTCTACTGTAACAGTATTTAAACAGTGTGGTATTAGTACTTCTACTGTAACAGTGTTTAAACAGTGTGGTATTAGTACTTCTACTGTAACAGTATTTAAACAGTGTGGTATTAGTACTTCTACTGTAACAGTATTTAAACAGTGTGGTATTAGTACTTCCACTGTAACAGCATTTAAACAGTGTGTATTAGTACTTCTACTGTAACAGTATTTAAACAGTGTGTATAAGTACTCCTACTGTAACAGTATTTAAACAGTGTGTATTAGTACTTCTACTGTAACAGTATTTAAACAGTGTGGTGTTAGTACTCCTACTGTAACAGTATTTAAACAGTGTGTATTAGTACTTCTACTGTAACAGTATTTAAACAGTGTGTATTAGTACTTCTACTGTAACAGTATTTAAACAGCGTGGTATTAGTACTCTTACTGTAACAGTATTTAAACTGTGTATTAGTACTTCTACTGTAACAGTATTTAAACAGTGTGTATTAGTACTCCTACTGTAACAGTATTTAAACTGTGTATTAGTACTTCTACTGTAACAGTATTTAAACAGTGTGTATTAGTACTTCTACTGTAACAGTATTTAAACTGTGTATTAGTACTCCTACTGTAACAGTATTTAAATAGTGTATTAGTACTTCTACTGTAACAGTATTTAAACTGTGTATTATTACTTCTACTGTAACAGTATTTAAACTGTGTGTATTAGTACTTCTACTGTAACAGTATTTAAACTGTGTATTAGTACTTCTACTGTAACAGTATTTAAACAGTGTGGTATTAGTACTTCTACTGTAACAGTATTTAAACAGTGTGTATTAGTACTTCTACTGTAACAGTATTTAAACAGCGTGGTATTAATACTTCTACTGTAACAGTATTTAAACAGTGTGGTATTAGTACTCCTACTGTAACAGTATTTAAACTGTGTGTATTAGTACTTCTACTGTAACAGTATTTAAACTGTGTGTATTAGTACTCCTACTGTGACAGTATTTAAACAGTGTGGTATTAGTACTCCTACTGTAACAGTATTTAAACTGTGTGTATTAGTACTTCTACTGTAACAGTATTTAAACAGTGTGGTATTAGTACTCCTACTGTAACAGTATTTAAACAGCGTGGTATTAATACTTCTACTGTAACAGTATTTAAACAGTGTGGTATTAGTACTCCTACTGTAACAGTATTTAAACTGTGTGTATTAGTACTCCTACTGTGACAGTATTTAAACTGTGTGGTATTAGTACTTCTACTGTAACAGTATTTAAACAGCGTGGTATTAGTACTCCTACTGTAACAGTATTTTAACTGTATTAGTACTTCTACTGTAACAGTATTTAAACAGTGTGTATTAGTACTCCTACTGTAACAGTATTTAAACTGTGTATTAGTACTTCTACTGTAACAGTATTTAAACTGTGTGTATTAGTACTTATACTGTAACAGTGTTTAAACAGTGTGGTATTAGTACTTCTACTGTAACAGTATTTAAACAGTGTGGTATTAGTACTTCTACTGTAACAGTGTTTAAACAGTGTGGTATTAGTACTTCTACTGTAACAGTATTTAAACAGTGTGGTATTAGTACTTCTACTGTAACAGTATTTAAACAGTGTATTAGTACTTCTACTGTAACAGTATTTAAACAGTGTGGTATTAGTACTTCTACTGTAACAGTGTTTAAACAGTGTGGTATTAGTACTTCTACTGTAACAGTATTTAAACAGTGTGGTATTAGTACTTATACTGTAACAGTATTTAAACAGTGTGGTATTAGTACTTCCACTGTAACAGCATTTAAACAGTGTGTATTAGTACTTCTACTGTAACAGTATTTAAACAGTGTGTATAAGTACTCCTACTGTAACAGTATTTAAACAGTGTGTATTAGTACTTCTACTGTAACAGTATTTAAACAGTGTGGTGTTAGTACTCCTACTGTAACAGTATTTAAACAGTGTGTATTAGTACTTCTACTGTAACAGTATTTAAACAGTGTGTATTAGTACTTCTACTGTAACAGTATTTAAACAGCGTGGTATTAGTACTCTTACTGTAACAGTATTTAAACTGTGTATTAGTACTTCTACTGTAACAGTATTTAAACAGTGTGTATTAGTACTCCTACTGTAACAGTATTTAAACTGTGTATTAGTACTTCTACTGTAACAGTATTTAAACAGTGTGTATTAGTACTTCTACTGTAACAGTATTTAAACTGTGTATTAGTACTCCTACTGTAACAGTATTTAAATAGTGTATTAGTACTTCTACTGTAACAGTATTTAAACTGTGTATTATTACTTCTACTGTAACAGTATTTAAACTGTGTGTATTAGTACTTCTACTGTAACAGTATTTAAACTGTGTATTAGTACTTCTACTGTAACAGTATTTAAACAGTGTGGTATTAGTACTTCTACTGTAACAGTATTTAAACAGTGTGTATTAGTACTTCTACTGTAACAGTATTTAAACAGCGTGGTATTAATACTTCTACTGTAACAGTATTTAAACAGTGTGGTATTAGTACTCCTACTGTAACAGTATTTAAACTGTGTGTATTAGTACTTCTACTGTAACAGTATTTAAACTGTGCGTATTAGTACTCCTACTGTGACAGTATTTAAACAGTGTGGTATTAGTACTCCTACTGTAACAGTATTTAAACTGTGTGTATTAGTACTTCTACTGTAACAGTATTTAAACAGTGTGGTATTAGTACTCCTACTGTAACAGTATTTAAACAGCGTGGTATTAATACTTCTACTGTAACAGTATTTAAACAGTGTGGTATTAGTACTCCTACTGTAACAGTATTTAAACTGTGTGTATTAGTACTCCTACTGTGACAGTATTTAAACTGTGTGGTATTAGTACTTCTACTGTAACAGTATTTAAACAGCGTGGTATTAGTACTCCTACTGTAACAGTATTTTAACTGTATTAGTACTTCTACTGTAACAGTATTTAAACAGTGTGTATTAGTACTCCTACTGTAACAGTATTTAAACTGTGTATTAGTACTTCTACTGTAACAGTATTTAAACTGTGTGTATTAGTACTTATACTGTAACAGTGTTTAAACAGTGTGGTATTAGTACTTCTACTGTAACAGTGTTTAAACAGTGTGGTATTAGTACTTCTACTGTAACAGTATTTAAACAGTGTGGTATTAGTACTTCTACTGTAACAGTATTTAAACAGTGTATTAGTACTTCTACTGTAACAGTATTTAAACAGTGTAGTATTAGTACTTCTACTGTAACAGTGTTTAAACAGTGTGGTATTAGTACTTCTACTGTAACAGTATTTAAACAGTGTGGTATTGTATTAGTACTTCTACTGTAACAGTATTTAAACAGTGTGGTATTAGTACTTCTACTGTAACAGTATTTAAACAGTGTGGTATTAGTACTTCCACTGTAACAGCATTTAAACAGTGTGTATTAGTACTTCTACTGTAACAGTATTTAAACAGTGTGTATAAGTACTCCTACTGTAACAGTATTTAAACAGTGTGTATTAGTACTTCTACTGTAACAGTATTTAAACAGCGTGGTATTAGTACTCCTACTGTAACAGTATTTAAACTGTGTATTAGTACTTCTACTGTAACAGTATTTAAACAGTGTGTATTAGTACTCCTACTGTAACAGTATTTAAACTGTGTATTAGTACTTCTACTGTAACAGTATTTAAACAGTGTGTATTAGTACTTCTACTGTAACAGTATTTAAACTGTGTATTAGTACTTCTACTGTAACAGTATTTAAACTGTGTATTAGTACTTCTACTGTAACAGTATTTAAACAGTATGTATTAGTACTTCTACTGTAACAGTATTTAAACTGTGTATTAGTACTTCTACTGTAACAGTATTTAAACAGTGTGTATTAGTACTCCTACTGTAACAGTATTTAAACTGTGTATTAGTACTCCTACTGTAACAGTATTTAAACAGTGTATTAGTACTTCTACTGTAACAGTATTTAAACTGTGTATTATTACTTCTACTGTAACAGTATTTAAACTGTGTGTATTAGTACTTCTACTGTAACAGTATTTAAACTGTGTATTAGTACTTCTACTGTAACAGTATTTAAACAGTGTGGTATTAGTACTTCTACTGTAACAGTATTTAAACTGTGTGGTATTAGTACTTCTACTGTAACAGTATTTAAACAGCGTGGTATTAATACTTCTACTGTAACAGTATTTAAACTGTGTAGTAGTACTTCTACTGTAACAGTATTTAAACAGTGTGTATTAGTACTCCTACTGTAACAGTATTTAAACTGTGTATTAGTACTTCTACTGTAACAGTATTTAAACAGTGTGTATTAGTACTTCTACTGTAACAGTATTTAAACTGTGTATTAGTACTCCTACTGTAACAGTATTTAAATAGTGTATTAGTACTTCTACTGTAACAGTATTTAAACTGTGTAGTAGTACTCCTACTGTAACAGTATTTAAATAGTGTATTAGTACTCCTACTGTAACAGTATTTAAATAGTGTATTAGTACTTCTACTGTAACAGTATTTAAACTGTGTGTATTAGTACTTCTACTGTAACAGTATTTAAACTGTGTGTATTAGTACTTCTACTGTAACAGTATTTAAACTGTGTGTATTAGTACTTCTACTGTAACAGTATTTAAACTGTGTATTAGTACTTCTACTGTAACAGTATTTAAACAGTGTGGTATTAGTACTCCTACTGTAACAGTATTTAAACTGTGTGTATTAGTACTTCTACTGTAACAGTATTTAAACAGTGTGGTATTAGTACTCCTACTGTAACAGTATTTAAACAGCGTGGTATTAATACTTCTACTGTAACAGTATTTAAACAGTGTGGTATTAGTACTCCTACTGTAACAGTATTTAAACTGTGTGTATTAGTACTCCTACTGTGACAGTATTTAAACTGTGTGGTATTAGTACTTCTACTGTAACAGTATTTAAACAGCGTGGTATTAGTACTCCTACTGTAACAGTATTTTAACTGTATTAGTACTTCTACTGTAACAGTATTTAAACAGTGTGTATTAGTACTCCTACTGTAACAGTATTTAAACTGTGTATTAGTACTTCTACTGTAACAGTATTTAAACTGTGTGTATTAGTACTTATACTGTAACAGTGTTTAAACAGTGTGGTATTAGTACTTCTACTGTAACAGTATTTAAACAGTGTGGTATTAGTACTTCTACTGTAACAGTGTTTAAACAGTGTGGTATTAGTACTTCTACTGTAACAGTATTTAAACAGCGTGGTATTAATACTTCTACTGTAACAGTATTTAAACAGTGTGGTATTAGTACTCCTACTGTAACAGTATTTAAACTGTGTGTATTAGTACTTCTACTGTAACAGTATTTAAACTGTGTGTATTAGTACTCCTACTGTGACATTATTTAAACAGTGTGGTATTAGTACTCCTACTGTAACAGTATTTAAACTGTGTGTATTAGTACTTCTACTGTAACAGTATTTAAACAGTGTGGTATTAGTGCTCCTACTGTAACAGTATTTAAACAGCGTGGTATTAATACTTCTACTGTAACAGTATTTAAACAGTGTGGTATTAGTACTCCTACTGTAACAGTATTTAAACTGTGTGTATTAGTACTCCTACTGTGACAGTATTTAAACTGTGTGGTATTAGTACTTCTACTGTAACAGTATTTAAACAGCGTGGTATTAGTACTCCTACTGTAACAGTATTTTAACTGTATTAGTACTTCTACTGTAACAGTATTTAAACAGTGTGTATTAGTACTCCTACTGTAACAGTATTTAAACTGTGTATTAGTACTTCTACTGTAACAGTATTTAAACTGTGTGTATTAGTACTTATACTGTAACAGTGTTTAAACAGTGTGGTATTAGTACTTCTACTGTAACAGTATTTAAACAGTGTGGTATTAGTACTTCTACTGTAACAGTGTTTAAACAGTGTGGTATTAGTACTTCTACTGTAACAGTATTTAAACAGTGTGGTATTAGTACTTCTACTGTAACAGTATTTAAACTGTGTATTATTACTTCTACTGTAACAGTATTTAAACTGTGTGTATTAGTACTTCTACTGTAACAGTATTTAAACAGTGTGTATTAGTACTTCTACTGTAACAGTATTTAAACTGTGTATTAGTACTCCTACTGTAACAGTATTTAAATAGTGTATTAGTACTTCTACTGTAACAGTATTTAAACTGTGTAGTAGTACTCCTACTGTAACAGTATTTAAATAGTGTATTAGTACTCCTACTGTAACAGTATTTAAATAGTGTATTAGTACTCCTACTGTAACAGTATTTAAACTGTGTATTAGTACTTCTACTGTAACAGTATTTAAACTGTGTGTATTAGTACTTATACTGTAACAGTGTTTAAACAGTGTGGTATTAGTACTTCTACTGTAACAGTATTTAAACAGTGTGGTATTAGTACTTCTACTGTAACAGTGTTTAAACAGTGTGGTATTAGTACTTCTACTGTAACAGTATTTAAACAGCGTGGTATTAATACTTCTACTGTAACAGTATTTAAACAGTGTGGTATTAGTACTCCTACTGTAACAGTATTTAAACTGTGTGTATTAGTACTTCTACTGTAACAGTATTTAAACTGTGTGTATTAGTACTCCTACTGTGACATTATTTAAACAGTGTGGTATTAGTACTCCTACTGTAACAGTATTTAAACTGTGTGTATTAGTACTTCTACTGTAACAGTATTTAAACAGTGTGGTATTAGTGCTCCTACTGTAACAGTATTTAAACAGCGTGGTATTAATACTTCTACTGTAACAGTATTTAAACAGTGTGGTATTAGTACTCCTACTGTAACAGTATTTAAACTGTGTGTATTAGTACTCCTACTGTGACAGTATTTAAACTGTGTGGTATTAGTACTTCTACTGTAACAGTATTTAAACAGCGTGGTATTAGTACTCCTACTGTAACAGTATTTTAACTGTATTAGTACTTCTACTGTAACAGTATTTAAACAGTGTGTATTAGTACTCCTACTGTAACAGTATTTAAACTGTGTATTAGTACTTCTACTGTAACAGTATTTAAACTGTGTGTATTAGTACTTATACTGTAACAGTGTTTAAACAGTGTGGTATTAGTACTTCTACTGTAACAGTATTTAAACAGTGTGGTATTAGTACTTCTACTGTAACAGTGTTTAAACAGTGTGGTATTAGTACTTCTACTGTAACAGTATTTAAACAGTGTGGTATTAGTACTTCTACTGTAACAGTATTTAAACTGTGTATTATTACTTCTACTGTAACAGTATTTAAACTGTGTGTATTAGTACTTCTACTGTAACAGTATTTAAACAGTGTGTATTAGTACTTCTACTGTAACAGTATTTAAACTGTGTATTAGTACTCCTACTGTAACAGTATTTAAATAGTGTATTAGTACTTCTACTGTAACAGTATTTAAACTGTGTAGTAGTACTCCTACTGTAACAGTATTTAAATAGTGTATTAGTACTCCTACTGTAACAGTATTTAAATAGTGTATTAGTACTTCTACTGTAACAGTATTTAAACTGTGTGTATTAGTACTTCTACTGTAACAGTATTTAAACTGTGTGTATTAGTACTTCTACTGTAACAGTATTTAAACTGTGTGTATTAGTACTTCTACTGTAACAGTATTTAAACTGTGTATTAGTACTTCTACTGTAACAGTATTTAAACAGTGTGGTATTAGTACTCCTACTGTAACAGTATTTAAACTGTGTGTATTAGTACTTCTACTGTAACAGTATTTAAACAGTGTGGTATTAGTACTCCTACTGTAACAGTATTTAAACAGCGTGGTATTAATACTTCTACTGTAACAGTATTTAAACAGTGTGGTATTAGTACTCCTACTGTAACAGTATTTAAACTGTGTGTATTAGTACTCCTACTGTGACAGTATTTAAACTGTGTGGTATTAGTACTTCTACTGTAACAGTATTTAAACAGCGTGGTATTAGTACTCCTACTGTAACAGTATTTTAACTGTATTAGTACTTCTACTGTAACAGTATTTAAACAGTGTGTATTAGTACTCCTACTGTAACAGTATTTAAACTGTGTATTAGTACTTCTACTGTAACAGTATTTAAACTGTGTGTATTAGTACTTATACTGTAACAGTGTTTAAACAGTGTGGTATTAGTACTTCTACTGTAACAGTATTTAAACAGTGTGGTATTAGTACTTCTACTGTAACAGTGTTTAAACAGTGTGGTATTAGTACTTCTACTGTAACAGTATTTAAACAGCGTGGTATTAATACTCCTACTGTAACAGTATTTAAACAGTGTATTAGTACTTCTACTGTAACAGTATTTAAACTGTGTATTATTACTTCTACTGTAACAGTATTTAAACTGTGTGTATTAGTACTTCTACTGTAACAGTATTTAAACTGTGTATTAGTACTTCTACTGTAACAGTATTTAAACAGTGTGGTATTAGTACTTCTACTGTAACAGTATTTAAACTGTGTGGTATTAGTACTTCTACTGTAACAGTATTTAAACAGCGTGGTATTAATACTTCTACTGTAACAGTATTTAAACTGTGTAGTAGTACTTCTACTGTAACAGTATTTAAACAGTGTGTATTAGTACTCCTACTGTAACAGTATTTAAACTGTGTATTAGTACTTCTACTGTAACAGTATTTAAACAGTGTGTATTAGTACTTCTACTGTAACAGTATTTAAACTGTGTATTAGTACTCCTACTGTAACATTATTTAAATAGTGTATTAGTACTTCTACTGTAACAGTATTTAAACTGTGTAGTAGTACTCCTACTGTAACAGTATTTAAATAGTGTATTAGTACTCCTACTGTAACAGTATTTAAATAGTGTATTAGTACTTCTACTGTAACAGTATTTAAACTGTGTGTATTAGTACTTCTACTGTAACAGTATTTAAACTGTGTGTATTAGTACTTCTACTGTAACAGTATTTAAACTGTGTGTATTAGTACTTCTACTGTAACAGTATTTAAACTGTGTATTAGTACTTCTACTGTAACAGTATTTAAACAGTGTGGTATTAGTACTCCTACTGTAACAGTATTTAAACTGTGTGTATTAGTACTTCTACTGTAACAGTATTTAAACAGTGTGGTATTAGTACTCCTACTGTAACAGTATTTAAACAGCGTGGTATTAATACTTCTACTGTAACAGTATTTAAACAGTGTGGTATTAGTACTCCTACTGTAACAGTATTTAAACTGTGTGTATTAGTACTCCTACTGTGACAGTATTTAAACTGTGTGGTATTAGTACTTCTACTGTAACAGTATTTAAACAGCGTGGTATTAGTACTCCTACTGTAACAGTATTTTAACTGTATTAGTACTTCTACTGTAACAGTATTTAAACAGTGTGTATTAGTACTCCTACTGTAACAGTATTTAAACTGTGTATTAGTACTTCTACTGTAACAGTATTTAAACTGTGTGTATTAGTACTTATACTGTAACAGTGTTTAAACAGTGTGGTATTAGTACTTCTACTGTAACAGTATTTAAACAGTGTGGTATTAGTACTTCTACTGTAACAGTGTTTAAACAGTGTGGTATTAGTACTTCTACTGTAACAGTATTTAAACAGCGTGGTATTAATACTTCTACTGTAACAGTATTTAAACAGTGTGGTATTAGTACTCCTACTGTAACAGTATTTAAACTGTGTGTATTAGTACTTCTACTGTAACAGTATTTAAACTGTGTGTATTAGTACTCCTACTGTGACATTATTTAAACAGTGTGGTATTAGTACTCCTACTGTAACAGTATTTAAACTGTGTGTATTAGTACTTCTACTGTAACAGTATTTAAACAGTGTGGTATTAGTGCTCCTACTGTAACAGTATTTAAACAGCGTGGTATTAATACTTCTACTGTAACAGTATTTAAACAGTGTGGTATTAGTACTCCTACTGTAACAGTATTTAAACTGTGTGTATTAGTACTCCTACTGTGACAGTATTTAAACTGTGTGGTATTAGTACTTCTACTGTAACAGTATTTAAACAGCGTGGTATTAGTACTCCTACTGTAACAGTATTTTAACTGTATTAGTACTTCTACTGTAACAGTATTTAAACAGTGTATTAGTACTCCTACTGTAACAGTATTTAAACTGTGTATTAGTACTTCTACTGTAACAGTATTTAAACTGTGTGTATTAGTACTTATACTGTAACAGTGTTTAAACAGTGTGGTATTAGTACTTCTACTGTAACAGTATTTAAACAGTGTGGTATTAGTACTTCTACTGTAACAGTGTTTAAACAGTGTGGTATTAGTACTTCTACTGTAACAGTATTTAAACAGTGTGGTATTAGTACTTCTACTGTAACAGTATTTAAACTGTGTATTATTACTTCTACTGTAACAGTATTTAAACTGTGTGTATTAGTACTTCTACTGTAACAGTATTTAAACAGTGTGTATTAGTACTTCTACTGTAACAGTATTTAAACTGTGTATTAGTACTCCTACTGTAACAGTATTTAAATAGTGTATTAGTACTTCTACTGTAACAGTATTTAAACTGTGTAGTAGTACTCCTACTGTAACAGTATTTAAATAGTGTATTAGTACTCCTACTGTAACAGTATTTAAATAGTGTATTAGTACTCCTACTGTAACAGTATTTAAACTGTGTATTAGTACTTCTACTGTAACAGTATTTAAACTGTGTGTATTAGTACTTATACTGTAACAGTGTTTAAACAGTGTGGTATTAGTACTTCTACTGTAACAGTATTTAAACAGTGTGGTATTAGTACTTCTACTGTAACAGTGTTTAAACAGTGTGGTATTAGTACTTCTACTGTAACAGTATTTAAACAGCGTGGTATTAATACTTCTACTGTAACAGTATTTAAACAGTGTGGTATTAGTACTCCTACTGTAACAGTATTTAAACTGTGTGTATTAGTACTTCTACTGTAACAGTATTTAAACTGTGTGTATTAGTACTCCTACTGTGACATTATTTAAACAGTGTGGTATTAGTACTCCTACTGTAACAGTATTTAAACTGTGTGTATTAGTACTTCTACTGTAACAGTATTTAAACAGTGTGGTATTAGTGCTCCTACTGTAACAGTATTTAAACAGCGTGGTATTAATACTTCTACTGTAACAGTATTTAAACAGTGTGGTATTAGTACTCCTACTGTAACAGTATTTAAACTGTGTGTATTAGTACTCCTACTGTGACAGTATTTAAACTGTGTGGTATTAGTACTTCTACTGTAACAGTATTTAAACAGCGTGGTATTAGTACTCCTACTGTAACAGTATTTTAACTGTATTAGTACTTCTACTGTAACAGTATTTAAACAGTGTGTATTAGTACTCCTACTGTAACAGTATTTAAACTGTGTATTAGTACTTCTACTGTAACAGTATTTAAACTGTGTGTATTAGTACTTATACTGTAACAGTGTTTAAACAGTGTGGTATTAGTACTTCTACTGTAACAGTATTTAAACAGTGTGGTATTAGTACTTCTACTGTAACAGTGTTTAAACAGTGTGGTATTAGTACTTCTACTGTAACAGTATTTAAACAGTGTGGTATTAGTACTTCTACTGTAACAGTATTTAAACTGTGTATTATTACTTCTACTGTAACAGTATTTAAACTGTGTGTATTAGTACTTCTACTGTAACAGTATTTAAACAGTGTGTATTAGTACTTCTACTGTAACAGTATTTAAACTGTGTATTAGTACTCCTACTGTAACAGTATTTAAATAGTGTATTAGTACTTCTACTGTAACAGTATTTAAACTGTGTAGTAGTACTCCTACTGTAACAGTATTTAAATAGTGTATTAGTACTCCTACTGTAACAGTATTTAAATAGTGTATTAGTACTTCTACTGTAACAGTATTTAAACTGTGTGTATTAGTACTTCTACTGTAACAGTATTTAAACTGTGTGTATTAGTACTTCTACTGTAACAGTATTTAAACTGTGTGTATTAGTACTTCTACTGTAACAGTATTTAAACTGTGTATTAGTACTTCTACTGTAACAGTATTTAAACAGTGTGGTATTAGTACTCCTACTGTAACAGTATTTAAACTGTGTGTATTAGTACTTCTACTGTAACAGTATTTAAACAGTGTGGTATTAGTACTCCTACTGTAACAGTATTTAAACAGCGTGGTATTAATACTTCTACTGTAACAGTATTTAAACAGTGTGGTATTAGTACTCCTACTGTAACAGTATTTAAACTGTGTGTATTAGTACTCCTACTGTGACAGTATTTAAACTGTGTGGTATTAGTACTTCTACTGTAACAGTATTTAAACAGCGTGGTATTAGTACTCCTACTGTAACAGTATTTTAACTGTATTAGTACTTCTACTGTAACAGTATTTAAACAGTGTGTATTAGTACTCCTACTGTAACAGTATTTAAACTGTGTATTAGTACTTCTACTGTAACAGTATTTAAACTGTGTGTATTAGTACTTATACTGTAACAGTGTTTAAACAGTGTGGTATTAGTACTTCTACTGTAACAGTATTTAAACAGTGTGGTATTAGTACTTCTACTGTAACAGTGTTTAAACAGTGTGGTATTAGTACTTCTACTGTAACAGTATTTAAACAGCGTGGTATTAATACTTCTACTGTAACAGTATTTAAACAGTGTGGTATTAGTACTCCTACTGTAACAGTATTTAAACTGTGTGTATTAGTACTTCTACTGTAACAGTATTTAAACTGTGTGTATTAGTACTCCTACTGTGACATTATTTAAACAGTGTGGTATTAGTACTCCTACTGTAACAGTATTTAAACTGTGTGTATTAGTACTTCTACTGTAACAGTATTTAAACAGTGTGGTATTAGTGCTCCTACTGTAACAGTATTTAAACAGCGTGGTATTAATACTTCTACTGTAACAGTATTTAAACAGTGTGGTATTAGTACTCCTACTGTAACAGTATTTAAACTGTGTGTATTAGTACTCCTACTGTGATAGTATTTAAACTGTGTGGTATTAGTACTTCTACTGTAACAGTATTTAAACAGCGTGGTATTAGTACTCCTACTGTAACAGTATTTTAACTGTATTAGTACTTCTACTGTAACAGTATTTAAACAGTGTGTATTAGTACTCCTACTGTAACAGTATTTAAACTGTGTATTAGTACTTCTACTGTAACAGTATTTAAACTGTGTGTATTAGTACTTATACTGTAACAGTGTTTAAACAGTGTGGTATTAGTACTTCTACTGTAACAGTATTTAAACAGTGTGGTATTAGTACTTCTACTGTAACAGTGTTTAAACAGTGTGGTATTAGTACTTCTACTGTAACAGTATTTAAACAGTGTGGTATTAGTACTTCTACTGTAACAGTATTTAAACTGTGTATTATTACTTCTACTGTAACAGTATTTAAACTGTGTGTATTAGTACTTCTACTGTAACAGTATTTAAACTGTGTATTAGTACTTCTACTGTAACAGTATTTAAACAGTGTGGTATTAGTACTCCTACTGTAACAGTATTTAAACTGTGTGTATTAGTACTTCTACTGTAACAGTATTTAAACAGTGTGGTATTAGTACTCCTACTGTAACAGTATTTAAACAGCGTGGTATTAATACTTCTACTGTAACAGTATTTAAATAGTGTATTAGTACTCCTACTGTAACAGTATTTAAACTGTGTATTAGTACTCCTACTGTAACAGTATTTAAACTGTGTATTAGTACTTCTACTGTAACAGTATTTAAACTGTGTGTATTAGTACTTATACTGTAACAGTGTTTAAACAGTGTGGTATTAGTACTTCTACTGTAACAGTATTTAAACAGTGTGGTATTAGTACTTCTACTGTAACAGTGTTTAAACAGTGTGGTATTAGTACTTCTACTGTAACAGTATTTAAACAGCGTGGTATTAATACTTCTACTGTAACAGTATTTAAACAGTGTGGTATTAGTACTCCTACTGTAACAGTATTTAAACTGTGTGTATTAGTACTTCTACTGTAACAGTATTTAAACTGTGTGTATTAGTACTCCTACTGTGACATTATTTAAACAGTGTGGTATTAGTACTCCTACTGTAACAGTATTTAAACTGTGTGTATTAGTACTTCTACTGTAACAGTATTTAAACAGTGGTATTAGTGCTCCTACTGTAACAGTATTTAAACAGCGTGGTATTAATACTTCTACTGTAACAGTATTTAAACAGTGTGGTATTAGTACTCCTACTGTAACAGTATTTAAACTGTGTGTATTAGTACTCCTACTGTGACAGTATTTAAACTGTGTGGTATTAGTACTTCTACTGTAACAGTATTTAAACAGCGTGGTATTAGTACTCCTACTGTAACAGTATTTTAACTGTATTAGTACTTCTACTGTAACAGTATTTAAACAGTGTGTATTAGTACTCCTACTGTAACAGTATTTAAACTGTGTATTAGTACTTCTACTGTAACAGTATTTAAACTGTGTGTATTAGTACTTATACTGTAACAGTGTTTAAACAGTGTGGTATTAGTACTTCTACTGTAACAGTATTTAAACAGTGTGGTATTAGTACTTCTACTGTAACAGTGTTTAAACAGTGTGGTATTAGTACTTCTACTGTAACAGTATTTAAACAGTGTGGTATTAGTACTTCTACTGTAACAGTATTTAAACTGTGTATTATTACTTCTACTGTAACAGTATTTAAACTGTGTGTATTAGTACTTCTACTGTAACAGTATTTAAACAGTGTGTATTAGTACTTCTACTGTAACAGTATTTAAACTGTGTATTAGTACTCCTACTGTAACAGTATTTAAATAGTGTATTAGTACTTCTACTGTAACAGTATTTAAACTGTGTAGTAGTACTCCTACTGTAACAGTATTTAAATAGTGTATTAGTACTCCTACTGTAACAGTATTTAAATAGTGTATTAGTACTTCTACTGTAACAGTATTTAAACTGTGTGTATTAGTACTTCTACTGTAACAGTATTTAAACTGTGTGTATTAGTACTTCTACTGTAACAGTATTTAAACTGTGTGTATTAGTACTTCTACTGTAACAGTATTTAAACTGTGTATTAGTACTTCTACTGTAACAGTATTTAAACAGTGTGGTATTAGTACTCCTACTGTAACAGTATTTAAACTGTGTGTATTAGTACTTCTACTGTAACAGTATTTAAACAGTGTGGTATTAGTACTCCTACTGTAACAGTATTTAAACAGCGTGGTATTAATACTTCTACTGTAACAGTATTTAAACAGTGTGGTATTAGTACTCCTACTGTAACAGTATTTAAACTGTGTGTATTAGTACTCCTACTGTGACAGTATTTAAACTGTGTGGTATTAGTACTTCTACTGTAACAGTATTTAAACAGCGTGGTATTAGTACTCCTACTGTAACAGTATTTTAACTGTATTAGTACTTCTACTGTAACAGTATTTAAACAGTGTGTATTAGTACTCCTACTGTAACAGTATTTAAACTGTGTATTAGTACTTCTACTGTAACAGTATTTAAACTGTGTGTATTAGTACTTATACTGTAACAGTGTTTAAACAGTGTGGTATTAGTACTTCTACTGTAACAGTATTTAAACAGTGTGGTATTAGTACTTCTACTGTAACAGTGTTTAAACAGTGTGGTATTAGTACTTCTACTGTAACAGTATTTAAACAGCGTGGTATTAATACTTCTACTGTAACAGTATTTAAACAGTGTGGTATTAGTACTCCTACTGTAACAGTATTTAAACTGTGTGTATTAGTACTTCTACTGTAACAGTATTTAAACTGTGTGTATTAGTACTCCTACTGTGACATTATTTAAACAGTGTGGTATTAGTACTCCTACTGTAACAGTATTTAAACTGTGTGTATTAGTACTTCTACTGTAACAGTATTTAAACAGTGTGGTATTAGTGCTCCTACTGTAACAGTATTTAAACAGCGTGGTATTAATACTTCTACTGTAACAGTATTTAAACAGTGTGGTATTAGTACTCCTACTGTAACAGTATTTAAACTGTGTGTATTAGTACTCCTACTGTGATAGTATTTAAACTGTGTGGTATTAGTACTTCTACTGTAACAGTATTTAAACAGCGTGGTATTAGTACTCCTACTGTAACAGTATTTTAACTGTATTAGTACTTCTACTGTAACAGTATTTAAACAGTGTGTATTAGTACTCCTACTGTAACAGTATTTAAACTGTGTATTAGTACTTCTACTGTAACAGTATTTAAACTGTGTGTATTAGTACTTATACTGTAACAGTGTTTAAACAGTGTGGTATTAGTACTTCTACTGTAACAGTATTTAAACAGTGTGGTATTAGTACTTCTACTGTAACAGTGTTTAAACAGTGTGGTATTAGTACTTCTACTGTAACAGTATTTAAACAGTGTGGTATTAGTACTTCTACTGTAACAGTATTTAAACTGTGTATTATTACTTCTACTGTAACAGTATTTAAACTGTGTGTATTAGTACTTCTACTGTAACAGTATTTAAACTGTGTATTAGTACTTCTACTGTAACAGTATTTAAACAGTGTGGTATTAGTACTCCTACTGTAACAGTATTTAAACTGTGTGTATTAGTACTTCTACTGTAACAGTATTTAAACAGTGTGGTATTAGTACTCCTACTGTAACAGTATTTAAACAGCGTGGTATTAATACTTCTACTGTAACAGTATTTAAACAGTGTGGTATTAGTACTCCTACTGTAACAGTATTTAAACTGTGTGTATTAGTACTCCTACTGTGACAGTATTTAAACTGTGTGGTATTAGTACTTCTACTGTAACAGTATTTAAACAGCGTGGTATTAGTACTCCTACTGTAACAGTATTTTAACTGTATTAGTACTTCTACTGTAACAGTATTTAAACAGTGTGTATTAGTACTCCTACTGTAACAGTATTTAAACTGTGTATTAGTACTTCTACTGTAACAGTATTTAAACTGTGTGTATTAGTACTTATACTGTAACAGTGTTTAAACAGTGTGGTATTAGTACTTCTACTGTAACAGTATTTAAACAGTGTGGTATTAGTACTTCTACTGTAACAGTGTTTAAACAGTGTGGTATTAGTACTTCTACTGTAACAGTATTTAAACAGCGTGGTATTAATACTTCTACTGTAACAGTATTTAAACAGTGTGGTATTAGTACTCCTACTGTAACAGTATTTAAACTGTGTGTATTAGTACTTCTACTGTAACAGTATTTAAACTGTGTGTATTAGTACTCCTACTGTGACAGTATTTAAACAGTGTGGTATTAGTACTCCTACTGTAACAGTATTTAAACTGTGTGTATTAGTACTTCTACTGTAACAGTATTTAAACAGTGTGGTATTAGTACTCCTACTGTAACAGTATTTAAACAGCGTGGTATTAATACTTCTACTGTAACAGTATTTAAACAGTGTGGTATTAGTACTCCTACTGTAACAGTATTTAAACTGTGTGTATTAGTACTCCTACTGTGACAGTATTTAAACTGTGTGGTATTAGTACTTCTACTGTAACAGTATTTAAACAGCGTGGTATTAGTACTCCTACTGTAACAGTATTTTAACTGTATTAGTACTTCTACTGTAACAGTATTTAAACAGTGTGTATTAGTACTCCTACTGTAACAGTATTTAAACTGTGTATTAGTACTTCTACTGTAACAGTATTTAAACTGTGTGTATTAGTACTTATACTGTAACAGTGTTTAAACAGTGTGGTATTAGTACTTCTACTGTAACAGTATTTAAACAGTGTGGTATTAGTACTTCTACTGTAACAGTGTTTAAACAGTGTGGTATTAGTACTTCTACTGTAACAGTATTTAAACAGTGTGTATTAGTACTTCTACTGTAACAGTATTTAAACAGTGTGGTATTAGTACTCCTACTGTAACAGTATTTAAACAGCGTGGTATTAATACTTCTACTGTAACAGTATTTAAACAGTGTGGTATTAGTACTCCTACTGTAACAGTATTTAAACTGTGTGTATTAGTACTCCTACTGTGACAGTATTTAAACTGTGTGGTATTAGTACTTCTACTGTAACAGTATTTAAACAGCGTGGTATTAGTACTCCTACTGTAACAGTATTTTAACTGTATTAGTACTTCTACTGTAACAGTATTTAAACAGTGTGTATTAGTACTCCTACTGTAACAGTATTTAAACTGTGTATTAGTACTTCTACTGTAACAGTATTTAAACTGTGTGTATTAGTACTTATACTGTAACAGTGTTTAAACAGTGTGGTATTAGTACTTCTACTGTAACAGTATTTAAACAGTGTGGTATTAGTACTTCTACTGTAACAGTGTTTAAACAGTGTGGTATTAGTACTTCTACTGTAACAGTATTTAAACAGTGTGGTATTAGTACTTCTACTGTAACAGTATTTAAACTGTGTATTATTACTTCTACTGTAACAGTATTTAAACTGTGTGTATTAGTACTTCTACTGTAACAGTATTTAAACTGTGTATTAGTACTTCTACTGTAACAGTATTTAAACAGTGTGGTATTAGTACTCCTACTGTAACAGTATTTAAACTGTGTGTATTAGTACTTCTACTGTAACAGTATTTAAACAGTGTGGTATTAGTACTCCTACTGTAACAGTATTTAAACAGCGTGGTATTAATACTTCTACTGTAACAGTATTTAAACAGTGTGGTATTAGTACTCCTACTGTAACAGTATTTAAACTGTGTGTATTAGTACTCCTACTGTGACAGTATTTAAACTGTGTGGTATTAGTACTTCTACTGTAACAGTATTTAAACAGCGTGGTATTAGTACTCCTACTGTAACAGTATTTAAACAGTGTGTATTAGTACTCCTACTGTAACAGTATTTAAACTGTGTATTAGTACTTCTACTGTAACAGTATTTAAACTGTGTGTATTAGTACTTCTACTGTAACAGTATTTAAACAGTGTGGTATTAGTACTTCTACTGTAACAGTGTTTAAACAGTGTGGTATTAGTACTTCTACTGTAACAGTATTTAAACAGTGTGGTATTAGTACTTCTACTGTAACAGTATTTAAACAGTGTGGTATTAGTACTTCCACTGTAACAGCATTTAAACAGTGTGTATTAGTACTTCTACTGTAACAGTATTTAAACAGTGTGTATAAGTACTCCTACTGTAACAGTATTTAAACAGTGTGTATTAGTACTTCTACTGTAACAGTATTTAAACAGCGTGGTATTAGTACTCCTACTGTAACAGTATTTAAACTGTGTATTAGTACTTCTACTGTAACAGTATTTAAACTGTGTATTAGTACTTCTACTGTAACAGTATTTAAACAGTGTGTATTAGTACTTCTACTGTAACAGTATTTAAACTGTGTATTAGTACTTCTACTGTAACAGTATTTAAACAGTGTGTATTAGTACTTCTACTGTAACAGTATTTAAACTGTGTATTAGTACTTCTACTGTAACAGTATTTAAACAGTGTGTATTAGTACTCCTACTGTAACAGTATTTAAACTGTGTATTAGTACTCCTACTGTAACAGTATTTAAACAGTGTATTAGTACTTCTACTGTAACAGTATTTAAACTGTGTATTATTACTTCTACTGTAACAGTATTTAAACTGTGTGTATTAGTACTTCTACTGTAACAGTATTTAAACTGTGTATTAGTACTTCTACTGTAACAGTATTTAAACAGTGTGGTATTAGTACTTCTACTGTAACAGTATTTAAACTGTGTGGTATTAGTACTTCTACTGTAACAGTATTTAAACAGCGTGGTATTAATACTTCTACTGTAACAGTATTTAAACTGTGTATTAGTACTTCTACTGTAACAGTATTTAAACAGTGTGTATTAGTACTCCTGCTGTAACAGTATTTAAACTGTGTATTAGTACTTCTACTGTAACAGTATTTAAACAGTGTGTATTAGTACTTCTACTGTAACAGTATTTAAACTGTGTATTAGTACTCCTACTGTAACAGTATTTAAATAGTGTATTAGTACTTCTACTGTAACAGTATTTAAACTGTGTATTATTACTTCTACTGTAACAGTATTTAAACTGTGTGTATTAGTACTTCTACTGTAACAGTATTTAAACTGTGTATTAGTACTTCTACTGTAACAGTATTTAAACAGTGTGGTATTAGTACTTCTACTGTAACAGTATTTAAACAGTGTGTATTAGTACTTCTACTGTAACAGTATTTAAACAGCGTGGTATTAATACTTCTACTGTAACAGTATTTAAACAGTGTGGTATTAGTACTCCTACTGTAACAGTATTTAAACTGTGTGTATTAGTACTTCTACTGTAACAGTATTTAAACTGTGTGTATTAGTACTCCTACTGTGACAGTATTTAAACAGTGTGGTATTAGTACTCCTACTGTAACAGTATTTAAACTGTGTGTATTAGTACTTCTACTGTAACAGTATTTAAACAGTGTGGTATTAGTACTCCTACTGTAACAGTATTTAAACAGCGTGGTATTAATACTTCTATTGTAACAGTATTTAAACAGTGTGGTATTAGTACTCCTACTGTAACAGTATTTAAACTGTGTGTATTAGTACTCCTACTGTGACAGTATTTAAACTGTGTGGTATTAGTACTTCTACTGTAACAGTATTTAAACAGCGTGGTATTAGTACTCATCAGGGACCGCCTTCGCCGCCGATCTCCCACTTTCCCCACTCTTCCTAGAAGCCTCTCTCACACTCTCCCCATCCTCCCCCCACCTGGAGTTCACTGACCACATGAAAGAGCTGGTCATTGTTGGAACCAAACACACTCCTCTCCCCACTCCTCGACGGCTCTACAACCGTCCTCTGTCTCCCCTACCTGATGGAGGAAATAATTGATATCTTCTGGGTCCAGGCTACAAGGCTAATGATACCAATGACTCTCTCCAGGAAAGGTCGGGGCCCTATATGCAGCTAGCCGTTTCAATTCCTGTCCTGCAAGTTCATAGAAAAAGAAAGATGAGGCTGCGAAGAAACAATAGTAAACATGCAAACTTATCAAACTTAGCATACATTCCTCGTCAGCCTGTCCAAATAAATTGGGCAAAGAAAGCTTTAACCACATTAAACTTAGCTTTATTAAATGTCAGGTCTCTGTCAGGAAAAACATTTTTAATCAATGATTTTATTGTTAGGCACAAACTGGACATTTTGTTTTTAACTGAAACTTGGTTAAATCAAGATAACAGTGCAGCTGTTCTTATTGAATCAACACCTCCCAACTTCAGTTTCATGAGTGAAACAAGAGCGCATAAGAAAGGAGGTGGAGTTGCTGTTTTATTTAATGATTCTCTTCAATGCAAGCAGATGCCCTTTGGTCATTTTAGTTCTTTTGAATATGTGGCTCTGAATTCCAATCAAGCTTTATTCCTAAACATTTACAGACCGCCTAAATACTGTGCAACCTTCTTTGATGAGTTTACTGAACTGCTGTCTGTAATCTGTATTGATTTTGACTGTGTTGTTATTGTTGGTGATTTTAATATCCATGTTGATAATCCCCAGGACAGAGAGTCTATAGAACTATGTGGTGTCCTTGATAACTATGATCTGACTCAGCATGTGACAGGACCCACCCACAACAGGGGGCACACTCTGGACCTAATCATCACCAAAGGTGTAAACATTTCCAAGGTTGCTGTGACTGATGTTGCACTCTCTGATCATTTCTGTGTTTTCTTTGAGAGTGCAATCTCCTTGCACACAAATGTCCAAACCAAGGTTGTGACAAAGCGTTACATCTCTGAAAACACCAGTGAACTATTTATTCAGAAGTTCTCCTCCACACCAGCCCTCTCTTGCCTCTCAGTCAATGAGCTTGTAGATGGCTTCAATTTTAAAGTAAAAAATATTATTGATGCCATTGCACCCACTAAAGTGAAGGTTATCTCGGGTAAGCAAAGATCTCCTTGGAGAAATGCTACGTTGGTCAAAATGGAGAAACGAGAGTGTCGGAAAGCTGAGCGCAGGTGGCGAAAAACTAATCTCCAGGTTCACTGTGACATCTATAAAGAGAGACTTCGCAATTATAATTTGGAACTTAGAAATGCAAGGCAGTCATTCTTCTCTGACATCATAACCAAAAACAAGAACAATACACGCGCCTTATTTGCTACTGTCGACAGGCTAACAAACCCTCCAGTGTCGGTAGCTGCTGAACTCCAATCCACCTGGGCATGCAATCAATTTGCCTCCTTTTTTACTGACAAAATTCAGAAAATTAGACAAGCAGTCAGTGCCTCCACATCAACCACAGGATATGTGTTGTCCCGATCTAACATCCATTCAAATATCATGACACAATTTCATTCAATCGACCGTAGAAGCCTAGAAGACATTATACAACATCTGAAGTCATCCTCCTGCTGCTTGGATATTCTACCAACACACTTTTTCAAAAATATTTCAAACTGCATGACCACTGATCTTTTACAAATTGTAAACACATCCCTTCTCTCAGGTGTCTTCCCACAAGCCCTAAAAACTGCAGTTATTAAACCACTCCTAAAGAAGGCTAGTTTAGACTCCGCAACGATGAAAAATTATCGGCCAATATCAAACCTCCCATTTTTAAGTAAAATAATTGAAAAAGCGGTTTTCCAACAGCTGACCAACTTCTTGACCGTAAATAACTGCTTTGATGTTTTCCAGTCAGGCTTTCGACAGCACCACAGCACTGAAACTGCTCTTGTTAAGGTTTTCAACGACATCCACTTAAACATAGACAACAGCAGAAGTTCAGTCTTAGTGTTACTAGATCTCAGTGCTGCATTCGACACGGTCGACCATGCCATACTCCTAGAAAGACTAAAAATCTGGGTGGGACTCTCTGGCACAGCACTTAACTGGTTTGAATCCTACTTGAAGGGCCGAGAATACTTTGTGTCTGTAGCTGATTACACATCAGAGCTGACTAAAATGACATGTGGTGTTCCCCAAGGTTCAATACTGGGGCCTCTTCTGTTCAACATCTACATGCTTCCACTAGCTCAGATTATGGAAAACAACAAAGTGTGTTATCATAATTATGCAGACGACACACAAATCTACATAACTATGTCACCAGGGGACTATAATCCCATACAAGGGCTGGGTAACTGCATTGAACAAATCAACAACTGGATGTGCCAGAATTTTCTTCAATTAAACAAAGATAAAACAGAAGTAATTGTTTTTGGTACCAAGGACGAACAATTGAAAATCACCGCTCAGCTTCAGTCACTGATGTTAAAACCCACAAACCAAGCCAGAAATCTAGGTGTAGTTATGGATTCAGACCTCAACCTGAACAGCCATATCAAGACAATTACAAAATCAGCCTATTATCACCTGAAGAATATATCAAGGATTAGAGGACTTATGTCTCAACAGGATTTGGAAAAACTTGTCCATGCATTTATCTTCAGCAGACTGGACTACTGTAACGGTGTGTTTACAGGTCTCTGTAAAAAGTCCGTCAGAAAGCTGCAGCTGATTCAGAACGCTGCAGCTCGAGTCCTCACTAAGACCAGGAGGGTGGATCACATCACTCCAGTTCTGAGGTCTTTGCACTGGCTTCCTGTCCAACAAAGAATTGACTTTAAAATCCTGCTGTTGGTTTACAAAGCACTGAATGGTTTTGGGCCAAAATACATCTCTGATCTGCTGCTACCTTATGAACCATCCCGACCCCTCAGGTCGTCTGGGACCGGTCTACTTTCTGTTCCCAGAGTCAGAACTAAACATGGAGAAGCAGCGTTCAGTTTTTCTGCTCCACATATCTGGAACAAAGTCCCAGAAAGCTGCAGGTCTGCTGAGACCCTCAGCTCATTTAAATCAAGATTGAAGACCTTTCTGTTTGCTGCTGCCTTTAATTGAACCACATTCAATTAATATATTAATCAATTTCCTGCATTTCTGCATTTTACCACTGAATTTTATTTCTTACACTGTTTCTTTAATTGTTTTTAAATCTCCTTTTCTTTTGCCTTATGTTTTGATGCTTTTAATGGTTTTATGTGAAGTTTAATCGTTTTAAAAGGACTGCACAATATATCGCCATTTCCTCCGGGACCGAGTTCGTGCAAGGCGTACACTATAAAACGCAGATCGGCAGAGATCTTTTCCAGACGTGGTTTGTGTGCGAGTAATTGCAGAATTGCGGCAGTGTATGGTTGATTGCGTGCAGCGTAATGTCTCAGGGAGACATCGATTCAAATTTAGAAAGTGCACAATATGTCGCCATTTCCTCCGGGACCGAGTTCGTGCAAGGCGTACACTATAAAACGCAGATCGGCAGAGATCTTTTCCAGACGTGGTTTGTGTGCGAGAAATTGCAGAATTGCGGCAGTGTATGGTTGATTGCGTGCAGCGTAATGTCTCAGGGAGACATCAATTATTGTTTCAATGTATGTTTTAAATCTCCTTTACTTTTGCCTTTATGCTTTTAATGGTTTCATGTGAAGCACTTTGAATTACCTTGTTGTTGAAATGTGCTATACAAATAAACTTGCCTTGCCTTACTCCTACTGTAACAGTATTTTAACTGTATTAGTACTTCTACTGTAACAGTATTTAAACAGTGTGTATTAGTACTCCTACTGTAACAGTATTTAAACTGTGTATTAGTACTTCTACTGTAACAGTATTTAAACTGTGTGGATTAGTACTTATACTGTAACAGTGTTTAAACAGTGTGGTATTAGTACTTCTACTGTAACAGTATTTAAACAGTGTGGTATTAGTACTTCTACTGTAACAGTGTTTAAACAGTGTGGTATTAGTACTTCTACTGTAACAGTATTTAAACAGTGTGGTATTAGTACTTCTACTGTAACAGTATTTAAACAGTGTATTAGTACTTCTACTGTAACAGTATTTAAACAGTGTGGTATTAGTACTTCTACTGTAACAGTGTTTAAACAGTGTGGTATTAGTACTTCTACTGTAACAGTATTTAAACAGTGTGTATTAGTACTTCTACTGTAACAGTATTTAAACAGCGTGGTATTAATACTTCTACTGTAACAGTATTTAAACTGTGTGTATTAGTACTTCTACTGTAACAGTATTTAAACTGTGTGGTATTAGTACTCCTACTGTAACAGTATTTAAACTGTGTGTATTAGTACTCCTACTGTAACAGTATTTAAACTGTGTGTATTAGTACTCCTACTGTGACAGTATTTAAACTGTGTGGTATTAGTACTTCTACTGTAACAGTATTTAAACAGCGTGGTATTAGTACTCCTACTGTAACAGTATTTTAACTGTATTAGTACTTCCACTGTAACAGTATTTAAACAGTGTGGTATGAGTACTTCTACTGTAACAGTATTTAAACAGTGTGTATTAGTACTTCTAATGTAACAGTATTTAAACAGCGTGTATTAGTACTTCTACTGTAACAGTATTTAAACAGTGTGTATTAGTACTCCTACTGTAACAGTATTTAAACTGTGTATTAGTACTTCTACTGTAACAGTATTTAAACTGTGTATTAGTACTCCTACTGTAACAGTATTTAAACAGTGTATTAGTACTTCTAATGTAACAGTATTTAAACAGTGTATTAGTACTTCTACTGTAACAGTATTTAAACAGCGCGGTATTAGTACTTCTACTGTAACAGTATTTAAACAGTGTGTATTAGTACTCCTACTGTAACAGTATTTAAACCGTGTGGTATTAGTACTTCTACTGTAACAGTATTTAAACAGCGTGTATTAGTACTTCTACTGTAACAGTATTTAAACTGTGTGTATTAGTACTCCTACTGTAACAGTATTTAAACAGTGTGTATTAGTACTCCTACTGTAACAGTATTTAAACAGTGTGTATTAGTACTCCTACTGTAACAGTATTTAAACAGCGTGTATTAGTACTTCTACTGTAACAGTATTTAAACTGTGTGTATTAGTACTCCTACTGTAACAGTATTTAAACAGTGTGTATTAGTACTCCTACTGTAACAGTATTTAAACTGTGTGTATTAGTACTCCTACTGTAACAGTATTTAAACTGTGTGTATTAGTACTTCTACTGTAACAGTATTTAAACTGTGTGTATTAGTACTCCTACTGTAACAGTATTTAAACTGTGTGTTAGTACTTCTACTGTAACAGTATTTAAACTGTGTGTATTAGTACTCCTACTGTAACAGTATTTAAACTGTGTATTAGTACTCCTACTGTAACAGTATTTAAACAGTGTGTATTAGTACTCCTACTGTAACAGTATTTAAACAGTGTGTATTAGTACTCCTACTGTAACAGTATTTAAACAGTGTGTATTAGTACTTCTACTGTAACAGTATTTAAACTGTGTGTATTAGTACTTCTACTGTAACAGTATTTAAACTGTGTGTTAGTACTTCTACTGTAACAGTATTTAAACTGTGTGTATTAGTACTCCTACTGTAACAGTATTTAAACAGTGTGGTGTTAGTACTTCTACTGTAACAGTATTTAAACAGTGTATTAGTACTCCTACTGTAACAGTATTTAAACTGTGTGTTAGTACTTCTACTGTAACAGTATTTAAACTGTGTGTATTAGTACTCCTACTGTAACAGTATTTAAACAGTGTGGTATTAGTACTCCTACTGTAACAGTATTTAAACTGTGTGTTAGTACTTCTACTGTAACAGTATTTAAACTGTGTGTATTAGTACTCCTACTGTAACAGTATTTAAACAGTGTGGTGTTAGTACTTCTACTGTAACAGTATTTAAACAGTGTGGTATTAGTACTTCTACTGTAACAGTATTTAAACTGTGTGGTATTAGTACTTCTACTGTAACAGTATTTAAACAGTGTGTATTAGTACTTCTACTGTAACAGTATTTAAACAGCGTGGTATTAATACTTCTACTGTAACAGTATTTAAACAGTGTGTGTTAGTACTTCTACTGGAACAGTATTTAAACAGTGTGGTATTAGTACTTCTACTGTAACAGTATTTAAACAGTGTGGTGTTAGTACTTCTACTGTAACAGTATTTAAACTGTGTATTAGTACTTCTACTGTAACAGTATTTAAACAGTGTGGTGTTAGTACTGCTACTGTAACAGTATTTAAACAGTGTGGTATTAGTACTTCTGCTGTAACAGTATTTAAACAGTGTGGTATTAGTACTCCTACTGTAACAGTATTTAAACAGTGTGTATTAGTACTCCTACTGTAACTGTATTTAAACAGTGTGGTATTAGTACTTCTACTGTAACAGTATTTAAACAGTGTGGTATTAGTACTTCTCCTGTAACAGTATTTAAACAGTGTGTATTAGTACTCCTACTGTAACAGTATTTAAACAGTGTGGTGTTAGTACTTCTACTGTAACAGTATTTAAACAGTGTGGTATTAGTACTTCTACTGTAACAGTATTTAAACAGTGTGTATAAGTACTCCTACTGTAACAGTATTTAAACAGTATGGTATTAGTACTTCTACTGTAACAGTATTTAAACTGTGTATTAGTACTTCTACTGTAACAGTATTTAAACAGTGTGTATTAGTACTCCTACTGTAACAGTATTTAAACTGTGTATTAGTACTTCTACTGTAACAGTATTTAAACAGTGTGTATTAGTACTTCTACTGTAACAGTATTTAAACTGTGTATTAGTACTCCTACTGTAACATTATTTAAATAGTGTATTAGTACTTCTACTGTAACAGTATTTAAACTGTATTATTACTTCTACTGTAACAGTATTTAAACTGTGTGTATTAGTACTTCTACTGTAACAGTATTTAAACTATTAGTACTTCTACTGTAACAGTATTTAAACAGTGTGGTATTAGTACTTCTACTGTAACAGTATTTAAACAGTGTGTATTAGTACTTCTACTGTAACAGTATTTAAACAGCGTGGTATTAATACTTCTACTGTAACAGTATTTAAACAGTGTGGTATTAGTACTTCTACTGTAACAGTATTTAAACAGTGTGGTATTAGTACTTCTACTGTAACAGTATTTAAACAGTGTGGTAATAGTACTTCCTACTGTAACAGCATTTAAACAGTGTGTATTAGTGCTTCTACTGTAACAGTATTTAAACAGCGTGGTATTAATACTTCTACTGTAACAGTATTTAAACTGTGTGTATTAGTACTTCTACTGTAACAGTATTTAAACTGTGTGGTATTAGTACTCCTACTGTAACAGTATTTAAACTGTGTGTATTAGTACTCCTACTGTAACAGTATTTAAACTGTGTGTATTAGTACTCCTACTGTGACAGTATTTAAACTGTGTGGTATTAGTACTTCTACTGTAACAGTATTTAAACAGCGTGGTATTAGTACTCCTACTGTAACAGTATTTTAACTGTATTAGTACTTCCACTGTAACAGTATTTAAACAGTGTGGTATGAGTACTTCTACTGTAACAGTATTTAAACAGTGTGTATTACTACTTCTAATGTAACAGTATTTAAACAGCGTGTATTAGTACTTCTACTGTAACAGTATTTAAACAGTGTGTATTAGTACTCCTACTGTAACAGTATTTAAACTGTGTATTAGTACTTCTACTGTAACAGTATTTAAACTGTGTATTAGTACTCCTACTGTAACAGTATTTAAACAGTGTATTAGTACTTCTAATGTAACAGTATTTAAACAGTGTATTAGTACTTCTACTGTAACAGTATTTAAACAGCGTGGTATTAGTACTTCTACTGTAACAGTATTTAAACAGTGTGTATTAGTACTCCTACTGTAACAGTATTTAAACCGTGTGGTATTAGTACTTCTACTGTAACAGTATTTAAACAGCGTGTATTAGTACTTCTACTGTAACAGTATTTAAACTGTGTGTATTAGTACTCCTACTGTAACAGTATTTAAACAGTGTGTATTAGTACTCCTACTGTAACAGTATTTAAACAGTGTGTATTAGTACTCCTACTGTAACAGTATTTAAACAGCGTGTATTAGTACTTCTACTGTAACAGTATTTAAACTGTGTGTATTAGTACTCCTACTGTAACAGTATTTAAACAGTGTGTATTAGTACTCCTACTGTAACAGTATTTAAACAGTGTGTATTAGTACTCCTACTGTAACAGTATTTAAACAGTGTGTATTAGTACTTCTACTGTAACAGTATTTCAACTGTGTGTATTAGTACTCCTACTGTAACAGTATTTAAACTGTGTGTTAGTACTTCTACTGTAACAGTATTTAAACTGTGTGTATTAGTACTCCTACTGTAACAGTATTTAAACAGTGTGGTGTTAGTACTTCTACTGTAACAGTATTTAAACAGTGTATTAGTACTCCTACTGTAACAGTATTTAAACTGTGTGTTAGTACTTCTACTGTAACAGTATTTAAACTGTGTGTATTAGTACTCCTACTGTAACAGTATTTAAACAGTGTGGTATTAGTACTCCTACTGTAACAGTATTTAAACTGTGTGTTAGTACTTCTACTGTAACAGTATTTAAACTGTGTGTATTAGTACTCCTACTGTAACAGTATTTAAACAGTGTGGTGTTAGTACTTCTACTGTAACAGTATTTAAACAGTGTGGTATTAGTACTTCTACTGTAACAGTATTTAAACTGTGTGGTATTAGTACTTCTACTGTAACAGTATTTAAACAGTGTGTATTAGTACTTCTACTGTAACAGTATTTAAACAGCGTGGTATTAATACTTCTACTGTAACAGTATTTAAACAGTGTGTGTTAGTACTTCTACTGGAACAGTATTTAAACAGTGTGGTATTAGTACTTCTACTGTAACAGTATTTAAACAGTGTGGTGTTAGTACTTCTACTGTAACAGTATTTAAACTGTGTATTAGTACTTCTACTGTAACAGTATTTAAACAGTGTGGTGTTAGTACTGCTACTGTAACAGTATTTAAACAGTGTGGTATTAGTACTTCTGCTGTAACAGTATTTAAACAGTGTGGTATTAGTACTCCTACTGTAACAGTATTTAAACAGTGTGTATTAGTACTCCTACTGTAACTGTATTTAAACAGTGTGGTATTAGTACTTCTACTGTAACAGTATTTAAACAGTGTGGTATTAGTACTTCTCCTGTAACAGTATTTAAACAGTGTGTATTAGTACTCCTACTGTAACAGTATTTAAACAGTGTGGTGTTAGTACTTCTACTGTAACAGTATTTAAACAGTGTGGTATTAGTACTTCTACTGTAACAGTATTTAAACAGTGTGTATAAGTACTCCTACTGTAACAGTATTTAAACAGTATGGTATTAGTACTTCTACTGTAACAGTATTTAAACTGTGTATTAGTACTTCTACTGTAACAGTATTTAAACAGTGTGTATTAGTACTCCTACTGTAACAGTATTTAAACTGTGTATTAGTACTTCTACTGTAACAGTATTTAAACAGTGTGTATTAGTACTTCTACTGTAACAGTATTTAAACTGTGTATTAGTACTCCTACTGTAACAGTATTTAAATAGTGTATTAGTACTTCTACTGTAACAGTATTTAAACTGTATTATTACTTCTACTGTAACAGTATTTAAACTGTGTGTATTAGTACTTCTACTGTAACAGTATTTAAACTATTAGTACTTCTACTGTAACAGTATTTAAACAGTGTGGTATTAGTACTTCTACTGTAACAGTATTTAAACAGTGTGTATTAGTACTTCTACTGTAACAGTATTTAAACAGCGTGGTATTAATACTTCTACTGTAACAGTATTTAAACAGTGTGGTATTAGTACTTCTACTGTAACAGTATTTAAACAGTGTGGTATTAGTACTTCTACTGTAACAGTATTTAAACAGTGTGGTAATAGTACTTCCACTGTAACAGCATTTAAACAGTGTGTATTAGTGCTTCTACTGTAACAGTATTTAAACAGCGTGTGTATTAATACTTCTACTGTAACAGTATTTAAACTGTGTGTATTAGTACTTCTACTGTAACAGTATTTAAACTGTGTGGTATTAGTACTCCTACTGTAACAGTATTTAAACTGTGTGTATTAGTACTCCTACTGTAACAGTATTTAAACTGTGTGTATTAGTACTCCTACTGTGACAGTATTTAAACTGTGTGGTATTAGTACTTCTACTGTAACAGTATTTAAACAGCGTGGTATTAGTACTCCTACTGTAACAGTATTTTAACTGTATTAGTACTTCCACTGTAACAGTATTTAAACAGTGTGGTATGAGTACTTCTACTGTAACAGTATTTAAACAGTGTGTATTACTACTTCTAATGTAACAGTATTTAAACAGCGTGTATTAGTACTTCTACTGTAACAGTATTTAAACAGTGTGTATTAGTACTCCTACTGTAACAGTATTTAAACTGTGTATTAGTACTTCTACTGTAACAGTATTTAAACTGTGTATTAGTACTCCTACTGTAACAGTATTTAAACAGTGTATTAGTACTTCTAATGTAACAGTATTTAAACAGTGTATTAGTACTTCTACTGTAACAGTATTTAAACAGCGTGGTATTAGTACTTCTACTGTAACAGTATTTAAACAGTGTGTATTAGTACTCCTACTGTAACAGTATTTAAACCGTGTGGTATTAGTACTTCTACTGTAACAGTATTTAAACAGCGTGTATTAGTACTTCTACTGTAACAGTATTTAAACTGTGTGTATTAGTACTCCTACTGTAACAGTATTTAAACAGTGTGTATTAGTACTCCTACTGTAACAGTATTTAAACAGTGTGTATTAGTACTCCTACTGTAACAGTATTTAAACAGCGTGTATTAGTACTTCTACTGTAACAGTATTTAAACTGTGTGTATTAGTACTCCTACTGTAACAGTATTTAAACAGTGTGTATTAGTACTCCTACTGTAACAGTATTTAAACAGTGTGTATTAGTACTCCTACTGTAACAGTATTTAAACAGTGTGTATTAGTACTTCTACTGTAACAGTATTTCAACTGTGTGTATTAGTACTCCTACTGTAACAGTATTTAAACTGTGTGTTAGTACTTCTACTGTAACAGTATTTAAACTGTGTGTATTAGTACTCCTACTGTAACAGTATTTAAACTGTGTATTAGTACTCCTACTGTAACAGTATTTAAACAGTGTGTATTAGTACTCCTACTGTAACAGTATTTAAACAGTGTGTATTAGTACTCCTACTG
>JAFEUB010001594.1:357500-410000 GCA_024529925.1 Ophthalmolycus amberensis | reverse complement strand
CTGTCTGTCTCCACCTGTCTGTCTCTACCTGTCTGTTCTGTCTCTACCTGTCTGTCTCCACCTGTCTGTCTCCACCTGTCTGTCTCCACCTGTCTGTCTCCACCTGTCTGTCTCTACCTGTCTGTCTCCACCTGTCTGTCTCCACCTGTCTGTCTCCACCTGTCTGTCTCCACCTGTCTGTCTCCACCTGTCTGTCTCCACCTGTCTGTCTCTACCTGTCTGTCTCCACCTGTCTGTCTCCACCTGTCTGTCTCTACCTGTCTGTCTCCACCTGTCTGTCTCTACCTGTCTGTCTCCACCTGTCTGTCTCTACCTGTCTGGCTCTTCATTGGTCTGCAACACAAATTCAGTGTGAGCTCGTTAAGGGGGTGAAGTCTTTGAACCTTGAGGTGGGATGAACAGAGACCGGACGAGTCTCGATGAAGACGTTCATTTAAAGTTCCTCTTCTTCATCCTCTTCAGTTTACATCATTTTCAGACGAATGTTGTTTCTGAACTGATCTCTGATTTCTTGTTACTGGAACAAGCTGGACTGGACTTCTGTTGACTCACACACTGGGAACACTGGGAGATGAAATGTGGCAAAATGATGTCATCACCTGTTAATAAACAGAGTGGGCGTGGCTTAAGGTCTCTGTTGTTTTTTTATTTATTAGATAAAAAATGTCTTTCTAGAGATTCATCACAGTCAAAATATATCATAAAACATTCTTGTAACGTCCGTCATCAGGTGGATCACCAGGCTCCAGATGAATCCGGTTCACATGGTGACAACAAATACCTTTTATTGACGAGTAACAAAAAGCTTTAATTAAAGGTGCCAGATCTGAGATTCAACGAATCTCAACGTATCGAAGGCGACTCATACATAACAGAGCTAACGGTGCTAATAGAGCTAACAGTGATAACGACGCTAACGATGCTAACAGTGCGATCAGCGTTAACAGAGCTAACGGTGCTAATAGAGCTAACAGTGATAACGACGCTAACGATGCTAACAGTGCGATCAGCGTTAACAGAGCTAACGGTGCTAATAGAGCTAACAGTGTTGCCCTGGAGGGTTCCACTAACTTGTTTGATGATAAATTATTGATCTGAATGTTGAATACCTTTTAATTTGAACACATTATTTAAACAAAAGTAGATTTCAGCAGCTTTCATCTGGAAACAAACAGTTCTATTATCACTTCAATATTTCATTATTATAGGACAGTTTAAACCTGAATAACTTTGATATTCTGGTGTTTTTCCTATAAATCTGAGTGTTTGGGTTCTGTCTTTCTAGGTCTCTGGATCTCTGTATTTCTAGATCTCCATGTCATACATATATATTTGTAAACATATATACATATAAGTGTGTTAATCTATGTGAAGCCTTTTGTGCTGGATGTGGGTATAAAGCTGCTACATAGATCAGGTTGAGTTGAACACTTTATTTTTTCACTTTGTTCAACGTCCCATCAGCGGTTCTTCTTTCACAACCTTCATTTACAGGAACCTTCATGGTGAAACATGGAGGTCAAATAAAGGGTCTAAGTCTGACGAGTCAGCAGCAACTCATCTGTGAGTGATGATGATGTTAAACTCATCGGTGAGTGATGATGATGTTAAACTCATCGGTGAGTGATGAGGTTGTTGTTAAACTCATCGGTGAGTGATGAGGTTGTTGTTAAACTCATCGGTGAGTGATGAGGTTGTCGTTAAACTCATCGGTGAGTGATGAGGTTGTGAAACTCATCGGTGAGTGATGATGATGTCGTTAAAGTCATCGGTGAGTGATGATGATGTCGTTAAACTCATCGGTGAGTGATGATGTTGTTGTTAAACTCATCGGTGAGTGATGAGGTTGTTAAAGTCATCGGTGAGTGATGATGATGTCGTTAAACTCATCGGTGAGTGATGATGTTGTTGTTAAACTCATCGGTGAGTGATGATGTTGTTGTTAAACTCATCGGTGAGTGATGATGTCGTTAAAGTCATCGGTGAGTGATGATGATGTCGTTAAACTCATCGGTGAGTGATGATGTTGTTGTTAAACTCATCGGTGAGTGATGAGGTTGTTGTTAAACTCATCGGTGAGTGATGATGTTGTCGTTAAACTCATCGGTGAGTGATGATGATGTCGTTAAAGTCATCGGTGAGTGATGATGATGTCGTTAAACTCATCGGTGAGTGATGATGATGTCGTTAAACTCATCGGTGAGTGATGATGATGTCGTAAACTCATCGGTGAGTGATGAGGTTGTTGTTAAACTCATCGGTGAGTGATGAGGTTGTTGTTAAACTCATCGGTGAGTGATGAGGTTGTCGTTAAACACATCGGTGAGTGATGAGGTTGTCGTTAAACTCATCGGTGAGTGATGATGTTGTCGTTAAACTCATCGGTGAGTGATGATGATGTCGTTAAACTCATCGGTGAGTGATGATGATGTCGTTAAACTCATCGGTGAGTGATGATGATGTCGTAAACTCATCGGTGAGTGATGAGGTTGTTGTTAAACTCATCGGTGAGTGATGATGTTGTTGTTAAACTCATCGGTGAGTGATGAGGTTGTTGTTAAACTCATCGGTGAGTGATGAGGTTGTCGTTAAACACATCGGTGAGTGATGAGGTTGTCGTTAAACTCATCGGTGAGTGATGATGATGTCGTTAAACTCATCGGTGAGTGATGATGATGTCGTTAAACTCATCGGTGAGTGATGATGATGTCGTAAACTCATCGGTGAGTGATGAGGTTGTTGTTAAACTCATCGGTGAGTGATGATGTTGTTAAACTCATCGGTGAGTGATTATGTCGTTAAACTCATCGGTGAGTGATGATGATGTTGTTAAACTCATCGGTGAGTGATGAGGTTGTTGTTAAACTCATCGGTGAGTGATGATGATGTTAAACTCATCGGTGAGTGATGATGACGTCGTTAAACTCATCGGTGAGTGATGATGACGTCGTTAAACTAATCGGTGAGTGATGATGTCGTTAAACTCATCGGTGAGTGATGATGATGTTGTTAAACTCATCGGTGAGTGATGAGGATGTTGTTAAACTCATCGGTGAGTGATGATGATGTTGTTGAACTCATCGGTGAGTGATGAGGTTGTTGATAAACTCATCGGTGAGTGATGATGACGTCGTTAAACTCATCGGTGAGTGATGATGATGTTGTTAAACTCATTGGTGAGTGATGAGGTTGTTGTTAAACTCATCGGTGAGTGATGATGATGTTGTTAAACTCATCGGTGAGTGATGTTGTTAAACTCGTCGGTGAGTGATGTTGTTAAACTCGTCGGTGAGTGATGAGGTTGTTGTTAAACTCATCGGTGAGTGATGTTGTTAAACTCATCCGTGAGTGATGATGATGTTGTTAAACTCATCGGTGAGTGATGAGGTTGTTGTTAAACTCATCGGTGAGTGATGATGATGTTGTTAAACTCGTCGGTGAGTGATGTTGTTAAACTCGTCGGTGAGTGATGATGTTGTTGTTAAACTCATCGGTGAGTGATGATGATGTCGTTAAACTCATCGGTGAGTGATGATGATGTCGTTAAACTCATCGGTGAGTGATGATGATGTTGTTAAACTCATCGGTGAGTGATGAGGTTGTTGTTAAACTCATCGGTGGGTGATGATGATGTTGTTAAACTCATCGGTGAGTGATGAGGTTGTTGTTAAACTCATCGGTGAGTGATGAGGTTGTTGTTAAACTCATCGGTGAGTTGGTTGTTAGGAGCAGGGAGGAACGTTGACGCAGGGCTGTGTTTGAGATTTCGGCCCCCCGTCAGGTGTTGAGCCGCAGTCAGCACGAGGATTCCCGAAGAACGTCGCCGGGTCCCTCTGACGACCAATAGTAGGACTGAACACACACACACAGACACACACACACACACACAGTGAATTATAATCTAATCGAGTATTAGATGACTAGATGGTTTGAGTTGTACTACAGTCTTCAGACTGTAGGGGGAGTTTTAAAACGAGCAGAAAAATACATGAGGTTAGATTTGAACTCCTCTCATCCCTCTATTGTCTTCCACTCGTCCTCAACTCGTCCCGCACTCGTCCCCCTTTGTCCCCCTCTCGTCCCCCAGTCTGCAGATAGTAAACTCACTTGTAGTCGCTGTAATCAGGTTTACATCTTCTCGTCCTTCGGCGTTGGGATTCTCCTCCACAGGGCGGAGAACATAAACTCCACTCGTCCCAGCCGTCCCAGCTGCCCCGAGCTGGAACACACATATTTATGATATATAATAAAACATATATAATGTGTAATACATATCGCTGTGGTGTGGACATGTCAATCGCTGTGTAGCCCCGCCCTAAAGCATACCCTGCAGTGTGTGTGTGTGTGTGTGTGTGCATATCACCCACGGTAACAGCTGGTGACATCATAGCAGACCCTACTCTCCATCAGAGTGTCCCCTCTGCAGATGGACCCGTTGTGATCTCGATGAAGACACATACGGTCTCTGGTCTGTCTTCCTCCGATCTGCTTACAGTGGATGTCCTTCTTCTCGAATGCGTATCTACACTGACCCCATCGAGACCACTCTGACCACACGCCGTCCACTGAAAGACACACAAGTCCTGCTGGAGTCACGAGACCAGAGAGACGACAGAGAGATAGGAAGGACACGGACCTGGTGTGTACCTGGACAGTGGGAGTTGGTTCGACAGATGCTGGTTCTACGTCCCTCTCCAGGACATGGCCGGCCGCCATGTTTGGGGGCGGGGCTATCACATCTCCTGAGTGACTCCTGAAACCCCACCCCACAGGTAACAGGACAGGTAGATAAGGGAGACCAAGACCCCCAACCTCCGTCCACTGGTCCAGAGACAGACAGAAACACAGTGAGTTATCGACTCTATGAGGACACCCGGTAGTCTTTGTCTCTATGAGGACACCTGGCAGTCTTTAATATCTCTATGAGGACACCCGGTAGTCTTTCATGTCTCTATGAGGACACCCGGTAGTCTTTGTCTCTATGAGGACACCCGGTAGTCTTTGTCTCTATGAGGACACCTGGCAGTCTTTAATATCTCTATGAGGACACCCGGTAGTCTTTCATGTCTCTATGAGGACACCCGGTAGTCTTTGTCTCTATGAGGACACCTGGCAGTCTTTAATATCTCTATGAGGTCACCCGGTAGTCTTTGATGTCTCTATGAGGACACCCGGTAGTCTTTGTCTCTATGAGGACACCCGGTAGTCTTTAATATCTCTATGAGGACACCCGGTAGTCTTTGTATCTATGAGGACACCCGGTAGTCTTTGTCTCTATGAGGACACCCGGTAGTCTTTAACATCTCTATGAGGACACCCGGTAGTCTTTGTCTCTATGAGGACACCCGGTAGTCTTTCATGTCTCTATGAGGACACCCGGCAGTCTTTAATGTCTCTATGAGGACACCCGGTAGTCTTTGTCTCTATGAGGACACCCGGTAGTCTTTAATATCTCTATGAGGACACCCGGTAGTCTTTGTCTCTATGAGGACACCTGCTAGTCTTTGTCTCTATGAGGACACCTGGTAGTCTTTAATATCTCTATGAGGACACCCGGTAGTCTTTAATGTCTCTATGAGGACACCTGGCGGTCTTTAATATCTCTATGAGGACACCCGGTAGTCTTTAATGTCTCTATGAGGACACCCGGTAGTCTTTGTCTCTATGAGGACACCCGGAAGTCTTTAATGTCTCTATGAGGACACCCGGTAGTCTTTGTCTCTATGAGGACACCCGGTAGTCTTTAATATCTCTATGAGGACACCCGGTAGTCTTTGTCTCTATAAGGACACCCGGTAGTCTTTAATATCTCTATGAGGACACCCGGTAGTCTTTGTCTCTATGAGGACACCCGGTAGTCTTTCATGTCTCCATGAGGACACCCGGCAGTCTTTAATGTCTCTATGAGGACACCCGGTAGTCTTTAATATCTCTATGAGGACACCCGGTAGTCTTTCATGTCTCTATGAGGACACCCGGTAGTCTTTCATGTCTCTATGAGGACACCCGGTAGTCTTTGTCTCTATGAGGACACCCGGTAGTCTTTAATGTCTCTATGAGGACACCCAGCAGTCTTTAATGTCTCTATGATGACACCCGGTAGTCTTTAATATCTCTATGAGGACACCCGGTAGTCTTTAATATCTCTATGAGGACACCCGGTAGTCTTTGTCTCTATGAGGACACCCGGTAGTCTTTAATATCTCTATGAGGACACCCGGTAGTCTTTGTCTCTATGAGGACACCCGGTAGTCTTTCATGTCTCTATGAGGACACCCGGCAGTCTTTAATGTCTCTATGAGGACACCCGGTAGACTTTAATATCTCTATGAGGACACCCGGTAGTCTTTCATGTCTCTATGAGGACACCCGGTAGTCTTTCATGTCTCTATGAGGACACCCGGTAGTCTTTGTCTCTATGAGGACACCCGGTAGTCTTTAATGTCTCTATGAGGACACCCGGCAGTCTTTAATGTCTCTATGAGGACACCCGGTAGTCTTTGTCTCTATGAGGACACCCGGTAGTCTTTCATGTCTCTATGTGGACACCCGGTAGTCTTTGTCTCTATGGGGACACCCGGTAGTCTTTAATGTCTCTATGAGGACACCCGGCAGTCTTTAATGTCTCTATGAGGACACCCGGTAGTCTTTAATATCTCTATGAGGACACCCGGTAGTCTTTCATGTCTCTATGAGGACACCCGGTAGTCTTTCATGTCTCTATGAGGACACCCGGTAGTCTTTGTCTCTATGAGGACACCCGGCAGTCTTTAATGTCTCTATGAGGACACCCGGCAGTCTTTAATGTCTCTATGAGGACACCCGGTAGTCTTTGTCTCTATGAGGACACCCGGTAGTCTTTCATGTCTCTATGAGGACACCCGGTAGTCTTTAATGTCTCTATGAGGACACCTGGCGGTCTTTAATATCTCTATGAGGACACCCGGTAGTCTTTAATGTCTCTATGAGGACACCCGGTAGTCTTTGTCTCTATGAGGACACCCGGAAGTCTTTAATGTCTCTATGAGGACACCCGGTAGTCTTTGTCTCTATGAGGACACCCGTTTGTCTTTAATATCTCTATGAGGACACCCGGTAGTCTTTAATATCTCTATGAGGACACCCGGTAGTCTTTAATATCTCTATGAGGACACCCGGTAGTCTTTGTCTCTATGAGGACACCCGGTAGTCTTTCATGTCTCCATGAGGACACCCGGCAGTCTTTAATGTCTCTATGAGGACACCCGGTAGTCTTTAATATCTCTATGAGGACACCCGGTAGTCTTTCATGTCTCTATGAGGACACCCGGTAGTCTTTCATGTCTCTATGAGGACACCCGGTAGTCTTTGTCTCTATGAGGACACCCGGTAGTCTTTAATGTCTCTATGAGGACACCCAGCAGTCTTTAATGTCTCTATGATGACACCCGGTAGTCTTTGTCTCTATGAGGACACCCGGTAGTCTTTAATATCTCTATGAGGACACCCGGTAGTCTTTGTCTCTATGAGGACACCCGGTAGTCTTTAATATCTCTATGAGGACACCCGGTAGTCTTTGTCTCTATGAGGACACCCGGTAGTCTTTCATGTCTCTATGAGGACACCCGGCAGTCTTTAATGTCTCTATGAGGACACCCGGTAGTCTTTAATATCTCTATGAGGACACCCGGTAGTCTTTCATGTCTCTATGAGGACACCCGGTAGTCTTTCATGTCTCTATGAGGACACCCGGTAGTCTTATGTCTCTATGAGGACACCCGGTAGTCTTTAATGTCTCTATGAGGACACCCGGCTAGTCTTTATGTCTCTATGAGGACACCCGGTAGTCTTATGTCTCTATGAGGACACCCGGTAGTCTTTCATGTCTCTATGTGGACACCCGGTAGTCTTATGTCTCTATGAGGACACCCGGTAGTCTTTCATGTCTCTATGAGGACACCCGGCAGTCTTTAATAGTCTCTATGAGGACACCCGGTAGTCTTTAATATCTCTATGAGGACACCCGGTAGTCTTTCATGTCTCTATGAGGACACCCGGTAGTCTTTCATGTCTCTATGAGGACACCCGGTAGTCTTTATGTCTCTATGAGGACACCCGGCAGTCTTTAATGTCTCTATGAGGACACCCGGTAGTCTTTGTCTCTATGAGGACACCCGGTAGTCTTTCATGTCTCTATGAGGACACCCAGCAGTCTTTAATGTCTCTGTGAGGACTCACCTGGACAGTTCGGGAGCTCTCTGCAGTCTTTGGTCTGGAACCCGTCTCCAGGGCAACTGTTGCCAGATGGCACGGTGTCATTGGAAGGGGCGGGGCTAGAGCAAGAACGATGTCGCACTCTGGAGGGGACGATGACATCACTGATACAAGAACCTGAACAATCACGCCAACCGGACCACCTGGACCACCCACCATGAACTGAGAGAGAGACAGACAGGAGGGGAGAGACAGACAGGAGGGGAGAGAGAGAGACAGAGACAGGAGGGGAGAGAGAGAGAGACAGACAGGAGGGGAGAGAGAGAGACAGTTAGACAGGAGGGGAGAGAGAGAGACAGTTAGACAGGAGGGGAGAGAGAGAGACAGAGAAAGGAGGGGAGAGAGAGAGACAGGAGGGGAGAGAGAGAGACAGGAGGGGAGAGAGAGAGAGACAGGAGGAGAGAGAGAGAGAGACAGGAGGAGAGAGAGAGAGAGACAGGAGGAGAGAGAGAGAGACAGAGACAGGAGGGGAGAGAGAGAGAGACAGGAGGAGAGAGAGAGAGAGACAGGAGGAGAGAGAGACAGGAGGGGAGAGAGAGAGAGACAGGAGGGGAGAGAGACAGGAGGGGAGAGAGAGAGACAGGAGGAGAGAGAGAGAGACAGAGACAGGAGGGGAGAGAGAGAGAGACAGGAGGAGAGAGAGAGAGAGACAGTTAGACAGGAGGGGAGAGAGAGAGACAGAGAAAGGAGGGGAGAGAGAGAGACAGGAGGGGAGAGAGAGAGACAGGAGGGGAGAGAGAGAGAGACAGGAGGAGAGAGAGAGAGAGACAGGAGGAGAGAGAGAGAGAGACAGGAGGAGAGAGAGAGAGACAGAGACAGGAGGGGAGAGAGAGAGAGACAGGAGGAGAGAGAGAGAGAGACAGGAGGAGAGAGAGACAGGAGGGGAGAGAGAGAGAGACAGGAGGGGAGAGAGAGAGACAGGAGGAGAGAGAGAGAGACAGAGACAGGAGGGGAGAGAGAGAGAGACAGGAGGAGAGAGAGAGAGAGACAGTTAGACAGGAGGGGAGAGAGAGAGACAGAGAAAGGAGGGGAGAGAGAGAGACAGGAGGGGAGAGAGAGAGACAGGAGGGGAGAGAGAGAGAGACAGGAGGAGAGAGAGAGAGAGACAGGAGGAGAGAGAGAGAGACAGAGACAGGAGGGGAGAGAGAGAGAGACAGGAGGAGAGAGAGAGAGAGACAGGAGGAGAGAGAGACAGGAGGGGAGAGAGAGAGAGACAGGAGGGGAGAGAGAGAGACAGGAGGAGAGAGAGAGAGAGACAGACAGGAGGAGAGAGAGAGAGACAGGAGGGGAGAGAGAGAGACAGAGACAGGAGGGGAGAGAGAGAGAGACAGGAGGAGGAGAGAGAGAGACAGGAGGGGAGAGAGAGAGAGACAGGAGGGGAGAGAGAGAGACAGGAGGAGAGAGAGAGAGAGACAGACAGGAGGAGAGAGAGAGAGACAGGAGGAGAGAGAGAGAGACAGGAGGAGAGAGAGAGAGAGACAGACAGGAGGAGAGAGCGAGAGACAGGAGGGGAGAGCGAGACAGGAGGGGAGAGAGCGACAGGAGGGGAGAGAGAGAGACAGTTAGACAGGAGGGGAGAGAGACAGACAGGAGGGGAGAGAGAGAGAGACAGGAGGGGAGAGAGAGAGACAGGAGGACAGAGAGACAGACAGGAGGGGAGAGAGACAGAGACAGGAGGGGAGAGAGAGAGAGACAGGAGGGGAGAGAGAGAGAGACAGGAGGAGAGAGAGAGAGACAGGAGGAGAGAGAGAGAGAGACAGACAGGAGGGGAGAGAGAGAGAGACAGGAGGAGAGAGCGAGAGACAGGAGGAGAGAGAGAGAGAGACAGACAGGAGGGGAGAGAGAGACAGAGACAGGAGGGGAGAGAGAGAGAGACAGGAGGGGAGAGAGAGAGACAGTTAGACAGGAGGAGAGAGAGAGAGAGACAGGAGGGGAGAGAGAGACAGTTAGACAGGAGGGGAGAGAGACAGGAGGAGAGAGAGACAGACAGGAGGGGACAAGAGACAGAGACAGGAGGGGAGAGAGACAGGAGGAGAGAGAGACAGACAGGAGGAGAGAGAGAGAGAGAGAGAGAGAGAGAGAGACAGGAGGAGAGAGAGAGAGACACGAGGAGAGAGAGAGAGACAGGAGGAGAGAGAGCGAGACAGACAGGAGGAGAGAGAGAGAGACAGACAGGAGGAGAGAGAGACAGGAGGAGAGAGAGAGAGAGAGAGAGAGAGAGACAGGAGGAGAGAGAGAGAGACACGAGGAGAGAGAGAGAGACAGGAGGAGAGAGAGAGAGACAGGAGGAGAGAGAGACAGGAGGAGAGAGAGACAGTTAGACAGGAGGGGAGAGAGACAGGAGGAGAGAGAGAGAGAGAGAGAGAGACAGGAGGAGAGAGAGAGAGACACGAGGAGAGAGAGAGAGACAGGAGGAGAGAGAGCGAGACAGACAGGAGGGGAGAGAGCGACAGTTAGACAGGAGGAGAGAGAGAGAGAGAGAGAGAGAGACAGGAGGAGAGAGAGAGAGAGACAGACAGGAGGAGAGAGAGAGAGACAGACAGGAGGAGAGAGAGAGAGACAGACAGGAGGAGAGAGAGAGAGACAGACAGGAGGAGCGAGACAGAGACAGACAGGAGGAGAGAGAGAGAGACAGACAGGAGGAGAGAGAGAGAGACAGACAGGAGGAGAGAGAGAGAGACAGACAGGAGGAGGAGATAGAGAGAGACAGGAGGGGAGAGAGAGAGACAGACAGGAGGAGAGAGAGACAGACAGGAGGGGAGAGAGAGAGACAGGAGGAGAGAGAGAGACAGGAGGAGAGAGAGAGAGACAGGAGGGGAGAGAGAGACAGGAGGAGAGAGAGAGAGACAGGAGGGGAAAGAGAGAGACAGGAGGACAGAGAGACAGACAGGAGGGGAGAGAGAGACAGAGACAGGAGGGGGAGATAGAGAGAGACAGGAGGGGAGAGAGAGAGACAGACAGGAGGAGAGAGAGACAGACAGGAGGAGAGAGAGAGACAGGAGGAGAGAGGGACAGGAGGAGAGAGAGAGAGACAGGAGGGGAGAGAGAGACAGACAGGAGGGGAGAGAGAGCGACAGGAGGAGAGAGAGACAGGAGGAGAGAGAGAGAGACAGGAGGGGAGAGAGAGACAGACAGGAGGAGAGAGAGAGAGACAGACAGGAGGAGAGAGAGAGAGACAGAGACAGGAGGGGAGAGAGAGAGACAGACAGGAGGAGAGAGAGAGAGACAGACAGGAGGAGAGAGAGAGAGACAGACAGGAGGGGAGAGAGAGAGACAGACAGGAGGAGAGAGAGAGAGACAGACAGGAGGAGAGAGAGAGAGACAGGAGGGGAGAGAGAGACAGGAGGAGAGAGAGAGAGACAGGAGGGGAAAGAGAGAGACAGGAGGAGAGAGAGAGAGACAGGAGGGGAAAGAGAGAGACAGGAGGACAGAGAGACAGACAGGAGGGGAGAGAGAGACAGAGACAGGAGGGGAGAGAGAGAGAGACAGGAGGGGAGAGAGAGAGACAGTTAGACAGGAGGGGAGAGAGAGAGAGACAGGAGGGGAGAGAGAGAGACAGGAGGACAGAGAGACAGACAGGAGGGGAGAGAGAGACAGAGACAGGAGGGGAGAGAGAGAGACAGTTAGACAGGAGGGGAGAGAGAGACAGACAGGAGGGGAGAGAGAGACAGAGACAGGAGGGGAGAGAGAGAGAGACAGGAGGGGAGAGAGAGAGACAGGAGGACAGAGAGACAGACAGGAGGGGAGAGAGAGAGAGAGACAGGAGGGGAGAGAGAGAGAGACAGGAGGGGAGAGAGAGAGACAGGAGGACAGAGAGACAGACAGGAGGGGAGAGAGAGAGAGACAGGAGGGGAGAGAGAGAGACAGTTAGACAGGAGGGGAGAGAGAGACAGACAGGAGGGGAGAGAGAGACAGAGACAGGAGGGGAGAGAGAGAGAGACAGGAGGGGAGAGAGAGAGACAGGAGGACAGAGAGACAGACAGGAGGGGAGAGAGAGACAGAGACAGGAGGGGAGAGAGAGAGAGACAGGAGGAGAGAGAGAGACAGGAGGGGAGAGAGAGAGAGACAGGAGGGGAGAGAGAGAGAGACAGGAGGAGAGAGAGAGAGAGACAGGAGGAGAGAGAGAGACAGGAGGGGAGAGAGAGAGACAGGAGGAGAGAGAGAGAGACAGGAGGAGAGAGAGAGAGAGACAGACAGGAGGAGAGAGCGAGAGACAGGAGGGGAGAGCGAGACAGGAGGGGAGAGAGCGACAGGAGGACAGAGAGACAGACAGGAGGGGAGAGAGAGAGAGACAGGAGGGGAGAGAGAGAGACAGGAGGACAGAGAGACAGACAGGAGGGGAGAGAGACAGAGACAGGAGGGGAGAGAGAGAGAGACAGGAGGGGAGAGAGAGAGAGACAGGAGGAGAGAGAGAGAGACAGGAGGAGAGAGAGAGAGAGACAGACAGGAGGGGAGAGAGAGAGAGAGACAGGAGGGGAGAGCGAGACAGAGACAGGAGAGAGAGAGAGAGAGACAGGAGGAGAGAGAGAGAGAGACAGGAGGAGAGAGAGAGAGACAGGAGGGGAGAGAGAGAGAGACAGGAGGAGAGAGCGAGAGACAGGAGGAGAGAGAGAGAGAGACAGACAGGAGGGGAGAGAGAGAGAGACAGGAGGAGAGAGCGAGAGACAGGAGGAGAGAGAGAGAGAGACAGACAGGAGGGGAGAGAGAGAGAGACAGGAGGAGAGAGCGAGAGACAGGAGGAGAGAGAGAGAGAGACAGACAGGAGGGGAGAGAGAGAGAGAGACAGGAGGGGAGAGCGAGACAGAGACAGGAGAGAGAGAGAGAGAGACAGGAGGAGAGAGAGAGAGACAGGAGGAGAGAGAGAGAGACAGGAGGGGAGAGAGAGAGAGACAGGAGGAGAGAGAGAGAGACAGGAGGAGAGAGAGAGAGACAGGAGGGGAGAGAGAGAGAGACAGGAGGGGAGAGAGAGAGACAGGAGGAGATAGAGAGAGACAGGAGGGGAGAGAGAGACAGTTAGACAGGAGGGGAGAGAGAGAGACAGGAGGGGAGAGAGAGACAGTTAGACAGGAGGGGAGAGAGAGACAGTTAGACAGGAGGGGAGAGAGAGACAGACAGGAGGAGAGAGAAACAGACAGGCAGGAGGGGCGAGAGAGAGAGACAGGAGGAGAGAGAGAGACAGGAGGAGAGAGAGAGAGACAGGAGGGGAGAGAGAGAGACAGACAGACAGGAGGGGAGAGAGAGACAGACAGGAGGGGAGAGAGAGACAGACAGGAGGGGAGAGAGAGACAGACAGGAGGGGAGAGAGAGACAGACAGGAGGGGAGAGAGAGAGACAGGAGGGGAGAGAGAGACAGACAGGAGGGGAGAGAGAGACAGACAGGAGGGGAGAGAGAGACAGGAGGGGAGAGAGAGACAGACAGGAGGGGAGAGAGAGACAGACAGGAGGGGAGAGAGAGAGACAGGAGGGGAGAGAGAGAGAGACAGGAGGGGAGAGAGAGACAGACAGGAGGGGAGAGAGAGACAGACAGGAGGGGAGAGAGAGAGACAGGAGGGGAGAGAGACAGACAGGAGGGGAGAGAGAGACAGGAGGGGAGAGAGAGACAGACAGGAGGGGAGAGAGAGAGACAGGAGGGGAGAGAGACAGACAGGAGGGGAGAGAGAGACAGACAGGAGGGGAGAGAGAGACAGGAGGGGAGAGAGAGACAGGAGGGGAGAGAGAGACAGTTAGACAGGAGGGGAGAGAGAGACAGACAGGAGGGGAGAGAGAGACAGACAGGAGGGGAGAGAGAGACAGGAGGGGAGAGAGAGACAGGAGGGGAGAGAGAGACAGACAGGAGGGGAGAGAGAGACAGACAGGAGGGGAGAGAGAGACAGACAGGAGGAGAGAGAAACAGACAGGAGGGGAGAGAGAGACAGGAGGGGAGAGAGAGACAGGAGGGGAGAGAGAGACAGGAGGGGAGAGAGAGACAGACAGGAGGGGAGAGAGAGACAGACAGGAGGGGAGAGAGAGACAGACAGGAGGAGAGAGAAACAGACAGGAGGGGAGAGAGAGACAGACAGGAGGGGAGAGAGAGACAGACAGGAGGGGAGAGAGAGACAGACAGGAGGGGAGAGAGAGACAGGAGGGGAGAGAGAGACAGGAGGGGAGAGAGAGACAGTTAGACAGGAGGGGAGAGAGAGACAGACAGGAGGGGAGAGAGAGACAGACAGGAGGGGAGAGAGAGACAGGAGGGGAGAGAGAGACAGGAGGGGAGAGAGAGACAGGAGGGGAGAGAGAGACAGACAGGAGGGGAGAGAGAGACAGACAGGAGGAGAGAGAAACAGACAGGAGGGGAGAGAGAGACAGGAGGGGAGAGAGAGACAGGAGGGGAGAGAGAGACAGGAGGGGAGAGAGAGACAGACAGGAGGAGAGAGAAACAGACAGGAGGGGAGAGAGAGACAGGAGGGGAGAGAGAGACAGGAGGGGAGAGAGAGACAGGAGGGGAGAGAGAGACAGACAGGAGGGGAGAGAGAGACAGACAGGAGGGGAGAGAGAGACAGACAGGAGGAGAGAGAAACAGACAGGAGGGGAGAGAGAGACAGACAGGAGGGGAGAGAGAGACAGACAGGAGGGGAGAGAGAGACAGACAGGAGGGGAGAGAGAGACAGGAGGGGAGAGAGAGACAGTTAGACAGGAGGGGAGAGAGAGACAGACAGGAGGGGAGAGAGAGACAGACAGGAGGGGAGAGAGAGACAGACAGGAGGAGAGAGAAACAGACAGGAGGGGAGAGAGAGACAGACAGGAGGGGAGAGAGAGACAGTTAGACAGGAGGAGAGAGAGACAGGAGGGGAGAGAGAGACAGTTAGACAGGAGGGGAGAGAGAGAGACAGACAGGAGGAGAGAGAGAGAGACAGACAGGAGGAGAGAGAGAGAGACAGGAGGGGAGAGAGAGAGACAGACAGGAGGGAGAGAGAGAGAAGAGACAGGAGGGGAGAGAGAGAGACAGAGACAGGAGGGAGAGAGAGAGAGACAGGAGACAGGAGGAGAGAGAGAGAGACAGACAGGAGGAGAGAGAGAGAGACAGACAGGAGGAGAGAGAGAGAGACAGAGACAGGAGGGGAGAGAGAGAGAGACAGACAGGAGGAGAGAGAGAGAGACAGAGACAGGAGGGGAGAGAGAGAGACAGAGACAGGAGGGAGAGAGAGAGAGACAGACAGGAGGGAGAGAGAGAGAAGACAGGAGGAGAGAGAGAGAGACAGAGACAGGAGGAGAGAGAGAGAGACAGACAGGAGGAGAGAGAGAGAGACAGACAGGAGGGAGAGAGAGAGAGACAGACAGGAGGAGAGAGAGAGAGACAGACAGGAGGAGAGAGAGAGAGACAGACAGGAGGGAGAGAGAGAGACAGACAGGAGGAGAGAGAGAGAGACAGACAGGAGGAGAGAGAGAGAGACAGACAGGTTACCTGGACAACTGGTGTGGGTTGGACACCTGTCTGTCTCCTCTGAAGGACCTGTGCAGGCCAAGTGACACTCAGGACAAGAACAGACTCTCTCTCTGCTCCTGACTCCGCCTCCTCCACAGGTCACCTGAGCAGGAAGACCAGGTGAGCCACAAGCCCCACCCCTTACCTGCAGACACACACACACACACACACACACACAGACACAGACACAACCACACACACACACAGACACACACACACACACACAGACACAGACACAACCACACACACACACAGACACACACACACAGACACACACACACACACACACACACACACAGACACACACACACAGACACAACCACACACACACACACACACACACAGACACACACACACACACACACACACACAGACACAGACACAACCACACACACACACACACACACACACACAGACACAACCACACACAGACACACACACACACACAGACACACACACACAGACACACACACACACACACAGACACAGACACAACCACACACACACACAGACACACACACACAGACACACACACACACACACACACACACACAGACACACACACACAGACACAACCATACACACACACACACACACATACACACACACACACACAGACACACACACACACACACACACACACAGACACAGACACAACCACACACACACACACAGACACACACACACAGACACAACCACACACACACACAACACACACACACAGACACACACAGACACACACAGACACACACACACAGACACACACACACACAGACACACACACACACAGACACAACCACACACACACACACACACACACACACACAGACACAGACACAACCACACACACACACAGACACACAGACACACACACACAGACACACACAGACACAACCACACACACACACACACACACACACACAGACACACACACACAGACACAACCACACACACACACACACAGACACACACACAGACACAACCACACACACACACAGACACACACACACACACAGACACAACCACACACACACACACACACACAGACACACACACACACACACACACACACACAGATCTATGATGCACAAATTCAACATGTGTGTATTGTGTGTATTGTGTGTATTGTGTGTATTGTGTGTATTGTGTGTGTTGTGTGTGTATTGTGTGTGTGTATTGTGTATATTGTGTGTATTGTGTGTGTATTGTGTGTGTATTGTGTGTGTATTGTGTGTGTATTGTATTGTGTGTATTGTGTGTGTATTGTGTGTGTATTGTGTGTGTATTGTGTGTGTATTGTGTGTGTATTGTGTGTGTATTGTGTGTAGCGTGTGTGTATTGTGTGTGTATTGTGTGTGTATTGTGTGTGTATTGTGTGTGTAGTGTGTGTGTATTGTGTGTAGTGTGTGTATCGTGTGTGTGTATTGTGTGTGTATTGTGTGTATATTGTGTGTATTGTGTGTATATTGTGTGTATTGTGTGTGTATTGTGTGTGTATTGTGTGTATTGTGTGTGTATTGTGTGTATTTTGTGTGTATTGTGTGTGTATTGTGTGTATTGTGTGTATTTTGTGTATTGTGTGTATTGTGTGTGTATTGTGTATTGTGTATTGTGTATTGTGTGTGTATTGTGTGTTGTGTGTATCGTGTGTGTATCGTGTGTGTATCGTGTGTGTATCGTGTGTATCGTGTGTGTGGTGTGTGTATTGTGTGTATCGTGTGTGTATTGTGTGTATTGTGTGTGTATAGTGTGTGTATAGTGTGTGTATCGTGTGTATTGTGTGTATTGTGTGTGTGGTGTGTATTGTGTGTATAGTGTGTGTATAGTGTGTGTATAGTGTGTGTATCGTGTGTATCGTGTGTATTGTGTGTGTTGTGTGTGTTGTGTGTGTTGTGTGTGTATTGTGTGTGTATTGTGTATATTGTGTGTATTGTGTGTATTGTGTGTGTATTGTGTGTGTATTGTGTGTGTATTGTGTGTGTATTGTGTGTATTGTGTGTGTATTGTGTGTGTATTGTGTGTATTGTGTGTGTATTGTGTGTATTGTGTGTGTATTGTGTGTGTATTGTGTGTATATCGTGTGTGTATTGTGTGTATTGTGTGTATCGTGTGTATCGTGTGTGTGTATCGTGTGTGTATCGTGTGTATATTGTGTGTATTGTGTGTGTATTGTGTGTGTATTGTGTGTATTGTGTGTGTATTGTGTGTATTGTGTATTGTGTATTGTGTATTGTGTGTGTATCGTGTGTATCGTGTGTGTATCGTGTGTATCGTGTGTGTATCGTGTGTGTATCGTGTGTGTATCGTGTGTGTGTATTGTGTGTGTATCGTGTGTGTATCGTGTGTGTATCGTGTGTATCGTGTGTGTGGTGTGTGTATTGTGTGTATTGTGTGTGTATTGTGTGTGTGGTGTGTATTGTGTGTATTGTGTGTATTGTGTGTGTATAGTGTGTGTATCGTGTGTGTATTGTGTGTATTGTGTGTATCGTGTGTGTATTGTGTGTATCGTGTGTGTATTGTGTGTATCTTGTGTGTATTGTGTGTATTGTGTGTATTGTGTGTGTACCATCACAGCAGGTTCCGTTACAGGCTTTTGTCTCCAGTTTCTCTTCAGGATTCTCACATTCTGAGACTCCGATACCAAAACACTTCCTGCTTCTCTGCATCACTCCTTCTCCACAAAGGACGTTACACGGTGACCATGGCGACCAGGGAGACCACACTGGAGGACTGGAAACACAGACTGGTGTTACTGATTTGACTACGAGGACTCCAGGGCCCCGTTCCTCGTACGTGGCTAACTGGCTTTTCGGTTCCACGAAGCAAGTTTGGCAAAATCACCAAGGCAACACATCCATAAGCTTGAACCTGCTCCAGCGCAGGCTCAGTGAAGGTAGCTGGATAAGCCGCCACTCCCCCGGAAAACATGGCAGCTCCTGTCACATACGGTAGTCTGATGCGCTTGCGCATATACTGGGGGTTATACGGGAGTTGATGAAATGCATGTAAAGTGAGACACACGTGATCCTTAAAAGCAGCGGAGCAAACTAAGAAGCCTCTATTGCATTAATGTGCAGCTCCCTTCCTCAGAGATCCACTGATGAAGGAGGATATTAGTTAGATGAGCGTTTTATAGGGAGAGAGTTCTTCCACATCGCCAAGATCCGTTATCACATCATGATGACTTCCTATACGAGCGCTGTCCATTCTGCCCACAAGGAATCATTTCTTTACAGAGCTTCTGGAGCAGACATTGAACACCACACTGCCTGTCCCACAGACTGGATGCAGCCTTGAGCTGTTGTGCGAGTGCTGCGTTGTTGTAGTGTCGGCGATGCGGAGAACATGGGGAAAGCCGCTGCATGCCGCGCTGGTGGTCAAGTTGATTTGGCGCTTAATAAACTTATGGATGTGTTCATTACATCACCATGGCACATATTGTGCTGACTCAGCATTCTGAGTCATGTGTGTGTGCTTAGTGTGTACTTGCTCTCATGTCCTCTTGATGGCTGGTTGCATACATGAGGTTAAAGCACTCATAATGATATGACAGTGTTATTAGTACAGCAGCACATCATTACTGTAGAACATGATGAAGGTGGATCATGATGAGAACAGAGAGAATCACACACTATTGATCTTCACTGCTTCAGTTGATTGAATGTCTTGATGATGAATAATACACACACACATACTGATCCGCCCACACACAGACTCACACACACATATTCACACTGCTAGTTCTATATGTGATCTACACACACATGTACATACACATATATAGTACATGATACATGAGGGCATACAGTACATATGTCCTCATGTTAATGAGTATCATTAGATCCTCGTTGGGCTTGTTTTTATTATTATTCTGAAAGAGTTGAGATCATTATTGTCGCTATAGATCTCATTGGATGATGCATCATGAAGTCTACTGCCAGCAGCACATTAAAGACATGTCATGTGATTGGTTGGGGTGATGAGGCATTAAAATGAGCCGATACATTTCCAACACTGACTCATTGAACGTGTCTGATGTGTTGCCGTGCTTCTTGTCTCGTCCTCTCAGCGGTGCCGCTGTTATATTTTGCCGTGATTACGGTCTTGAGTTCCTCATATGCGTTCATGATCATCTCCTGCTCGTTGGCGGAGAACAAAGAGGCTCTTTCTTTGACTTTATTTCACATTGTACTGTTAGAACATCATGGTTTCTGTGATCCACGCTTCCCCCTTTAGAAGTAGGACGGGCACGCGCAACCATCCTGATCCTGATCGTCTGGGTCGAATTAACTGTTTGAGAGGATCAGCCTCGGAGAAACCGAGACTAGCCTGACTTCAATCATCTCGTTAGTTTAGGCAAGGCAAGGCAAGGCAAGTTTATTTGTATAGCACATTTCAACAACAAGGTAATTCAAAGTGCTTCACATAAAACCATTAAAAGCATCAAAACATGAGGCAAAAGAAAAGGAGATTTAAAAACAATTAAGAACATTCATTGCATGAAAACATTTTTTTTTTAAACAGTGTAAGAAATAAAATACAGTAGTAAAATGCAGAAATGCAGGAAATTGATTAATATATTAATTGAATGTGGTTCAATTAAAGGCAGCAGCAAACAGAAAAGTCTTCAATCTTGATTTAAATGAGCTGAGGGTCTCAGCAGACCTGCAGCTTTCTGGGACTTTGTTCCAGATATGTGGAGCAGAAAAACTGAACGCTGCTTCTCCATGTTTAGTTCTGACTCTGGGAACAGAAAGCAGACCGGTCCCAGACGACCTGAGGGGTCGGGATGGTTCATAAGGTAGCAGCAGATCAGAGATGTATTTTGGCCCTAAAACCATTCAGTGCTTTGTAAACCAACAGCAGGATTTTAAAATCAATTCTTTGTTGGACAGGAAGCCAGTGCAAAGACCTCAGAACTGGAGTGATGTGATCCACCCTCCTGGTCTTAGTGAGGACTCGAGCTGCAGCGTTCTGAATCAACTGCAGCTTTCTGACGGACTTTTTACAGAGACCTGTAAACACACCGTTACAGTAGTCCAGTCTGCTGAAGATAAATGCGTGGACAAGTTTTTCCAAATCCTGTTGAGACATAAGTCCTCTAATCCTTGATATATTCTTCAGGTGATAGTAGGCTGATTTTGTAATTGTCTTGATATGGCTGTTCAGGTTGAGGTCTGAATCCATAACTACACCTAGATTTCTGGCTTGGTTTGTGGGTTTTAACATCAGTGATTGAAGCTGAGCGGTGATTTTCAATTGTTCGTCCTTGGTACCAAAAACAATTACTTCTGTTTTATCTTTGTTTAATTGAAGAAAATTCTGGCACATCCAGTTGTTGATTTGTTCAATGCAGTTACCCAGCCCTTGTATGGGATTATAGTCCCCTGGTGACATAGTTATGTAGATTTGTGTGTCGTCTGCATAATTATGATAACACACTTTGTTGTTTTCCATAATCTGAGCTAGTGGAAGCATGTAGATGTTGAACAGAAGAGGCCCCAGTATTGAACCTTGGGGAACACCACATGTCATTTTAGTCAGCTCTGATGTGTAATCAGCTACAGACACAAAGTATTCTCGGTCCTTCAAGTAGGATTCAAACCAGGTAAGTGCTGTGCCAGAGAGTCCCACCCAGATTTTTAGTCTTTCTAGGAGTATGGCATGGTCGACCGTGTCGAATGCAGCACTGAGATCCAGTAACACTAAGACTGAACTTCTGCCATTGTCTATGTTTAAGTGGATGTCGTTGAAAACCTTAACAAGAGCAGTTTCAGTGCTGTGGTGCTGTCGAAAGCCTGACTGGAAAACATCAAAGCAGTTATTTACGGCCAAGAAGTTGGTCAGCTGTTGGAAAACCGCTTTTTCAATTATTTTACTTAAAAATGGGAGGTTTGATATTGGCCTATAATTTTTCATCGTTGCGGAGTCTAAACTAGCCTTCTTTAGGAGTGGTTTAATAACTGCAGTTTTTAGGGCTTGTGGGAAGACACCTGAGAGAAGGGATGTGTTTACAATTTGTAAAAGATCAGTGGTCATGCAGTTTGAAATATTTTTGAAAAAGTGTGTTGGTAGAATATCCAAGCAGCAGGAGGATGACTTCAGATGTTGTATGATGTCTTCTAGGCTTCTACGGTCGATTGAATGAAATTGTGTCATGATATTTGAATGGATGTTATTCAGAGATCGGGACAGCACATATCCTGTGGTTGGATGTGGAGGCACTGACTGCTTGTCTAATTTTCTGAATTTTGTCAGTAAAAAAGGAGGCAAATTGATTGCATGCCCAGGTGGATTGGAGTTCAGCAGCTACCGACACTGGAGGGTTTGTTAGCCTGTCGACGGTAGCAAATAAGGCGCGTGTATTGTTCTTGTTTTTGGTTATGATGTCAGAGAAGAATGACTGCCTTGCATTTCTAAGTTCCAAATTATAATTGCGAAGTCTCTCTTTATAGATGTCACAGTGAACCTGGAGATTAGGTTTTACTTTCCTCAGCTGTCCTTGGCTTTGTCCATCTGGGTGCAGGGGTTGAGGAGGAGTTCTGCCCGTGTGCTAAGTGCAGGCCAGCCAGTCGCATCACAAATCTCAGGGCGCTGGGCTCTGCCTGTTAGTCGTCCTCCCACATATTTTCTCTTCGGCTTTGCACCGAGAGAGTTCCAGGGAGGACTACCATTTGAAGATTCATTATCTGCTCTCTCCTCCTGTTTCTTGGTAGGCCTGGTTGTGCTAGTTAGCTGTGTCTTAGCTAGCGTTTGTCCAGTGTTTTGAGTCCATGGTAGAGTGGTATCATTCCCACACAGTCCATTTACCTCCGCGTTTACTTCTAGTCGGTGGATTTTTGTTTCCAAGACTGCAATCTTCTGTAGGAGTTTGTAGTAGTCGTCCGTGGAGAAGGGGGGCATCTTGCTGCTACTTAGCTTTAGCTTAGCTGCTAGTTAGCATTAGCTAACAATCCAAATCGCTCGACGACTTTCTGGATTTGTCTTCACTCAAACGTTGAAGAGTAATATATGTGATATATCTGGCAAATTGAAGAAAGAAAATGCAAGAAAATGCAAGCAGAGGCAAGAGCAAGCAGCAAAGCGACTGCACTCTCTCATCAAGGTCGTGATGCTAATAGGACATTTGATCGACTTGGTGAACCACTACGAGGAACGGGGCCTGGTGAAAGGTGTGTGTGTGTGTGTGTGTGTATGTGTGTGTATGTGTGTGTGTGTACACACTGACCCACAGGAACGACACACTCCGTCCGTTGCCTGGTAACCATAGTGAGGGTTCTGACAGCAGTCCTCTTCCTCCACCTCACCGAGCTCTTCATCACACTGACCCAGGGTCAGGTTGAAACGTGCAAAACACCGCACACACCCTGCACACACACACACACACACACACACACACACACACAAAAGCATATAAGCAGAATAATGAAATGAAACATCAGCACATAATTATGATGCAGTTTCACTTCAACAGTGTGTCTCTGTGTGTGTGTGCAGAGTGTGTCTGTCTGTGTGTGTGTGTGTGTGTGTGTGCAGAGTGTGTCTGTCTGTGTGTGTGTGTGTGTGTGTGTGCAGAGTGTGTCTGTCTCTGTGTGTGTGTGTGTGTGTGTGTGTGCAGAGTGTGTCTGTGTCTGTGTGTGTGTGTGTGTGTGCAGAGTGTGTCTGTCTGTGTGTGTGTGTGTGTGTGTGTGCAGAGTGTGTCTGTCTCTGTGTGTGTGTGTGTGTGTGTGTGTGCAGAGTGTGTCTGTGTCTGTGTGTGTGTAGAGTGTGTCTGTCTGTCTGTGTGTGTGTGTGTGTGTGTGCGCAGAGTGTGTCTGTCTGTGTGTGTGTGTGTGTGGTGTGTGTGTGTGTGTGTGTGTGCAGAGTGTGTCTGTCTCTGTGTGTGTGTGTGTGTGTGTGTGTGCAGAGTGTGTGTGTGTGTGTGCGCACTAGGAGAATGTTCTGGATTTCGTCACAGGGGAAAGTTTGTTTCCAAAAGTTACACAATTATCAGGCAAACTTCCAACAAGGTCAACGAGGAGTGAGACTTCTACATATATCACAGTATGTATACATGTATATGTATACATATATACATATATGTATACATATAGATACACATGTATAAATACTGTGATATACATATGTATCTTTCTATATATTTCTTGTTCACGTGACAGTTAATCATAAAATGTTAAATAATCGCCTGTTGTCTGTTCAGAATTTAAATAATGACGACAAATAAACCAGACTGACCTGAACGCTGCACAGACCCCAGAACCAGAACCAGAACCAGGACCAGGACCCTGAGAACCTTCATAACCCTGAGACGCTGCATCCTGCTGACAGAAGTGAAGACAGACAGATGAGTTCAGACAGACAGTTCCAGCAGAGACACGCCCTCTTTCTGTGTGTGTGGATAAACAGGAAGTCCTTATAAGGTAAACAGGAGTGAGTTTAAAGTCCACATTTAGAAGCAAACATTTGTTTTAAAAGATAAAAACAGGGTTGACTTTTTTTTAAATTACGAAATAAAGTAATATTCGTAAATTGATTTGAAGTATTAGTTATCGTCTTTCATGTTTAATTTATTAAGATTGAATTACATGTATATTACATGTAATATACATATGTATATATAATACATGGTAAGATTTTTGAAATTTGGCACGCAAGGCAGTCGTGACGAAAATTGCAGTGTGATTGTGGTGTCCAGCTGCGGGATAAAGAATTGTCTCGATAGCGCCCCCTATTGAGCAACCCCAACATTGGGTTTCTCCTAGTTCAGGGGTCGGCTACCCGCGGCTCTTCGGGCCCTCTGTTGCCCCTCTGTTGCGGCTCTTCGGGCCCTCTGTTGCCCCTCTGTTGCCCCTCTGTTGCGGCTCTTCGGCCCCTCTGTTGTGGCTCTTTAGCCCCTCTGTTGCCCCTCTGTTGCGGCTCTTCGGCCCCTCTGTTGCCCCTCTGTTGCGGCTCTTCGGCCCCTCTGTTGCCCCTCTGTTGCGGCTCTTTAGCCCCTCTGTTGCGGCTCTTCGGCCCCTCTGTTGCCCCTCTGTTGCGGCTCTTTAGCCCCTCTGTTGCCCCTCTGTTGCGGCTCTTTAGCCCCTCTGTTGCGGCTCTTCGGCCCCTCTGTTGCGGCTCTTTAGCCCGTCTGTTGCGGCTCTTCGGCCCCTCTGTTGCCCGTCTGTTGCGGCTCTTCGGCCCCTCTGTTGCCCCTCTGTTGCGGCTCTTTAGCCCGTCTGTTGCGGCTCTTTAGCCCCTCTGTTGCCCCTCTGTTGCGGCTCTTTAGCCCCTCTGTTGCGGCTCTTCGGCCCCTCTGTTGCCCCTCTGTTGCGGCTCTTTAGCCCGTCTGTTGCGGCTCTTCGGCCCCTCTGTTGCCCCTCTGTTGCGGCTCTTTAGCCCCTCTGTTGCCCCTCTGTTGCGGCTCTTTAGCCCCTCTGTTGCGGCTCTTCGGCCCCTCTGTTGCCCCTCTGTTGTGGCTCTTTAGCCCGTCTGTTGCGGCTCTTCGGCCCCTCTGTTGCCCCTCTGTTGCGGCTCTTTAGCCCCTCTGTTGCGGCTCTTTAGCCCGTCTGTTGCGGCTCTTCGGCCCCTCTGTTGCCCGTCTGTTGCGGCTCTTCGGCCCCTCTGTTGCCCGTCTGTTGCGGCTCTTCGGCCCCTCTGTTGCGGCTCTTTAGCCCCTCTGTTGCCCCTCTGTTGCGGCTCTTTAGCCCCTCTGTTGCGGCTCTTCGGCCCCTCTGTTGCCCCTCTGTTGCGGCTCTTTAGCCCGTCTGTTGCGGCTCTTCGGCCCCTCTGTTGCCCGTCTGTTGCGGCTCTTCGGCCCCTCTGTTGCCCGTCTGTTGCGGCTCTTCGGCCCCTCTGTTGCCCGTCTGTTGCGGCTCTTCGGCCCCTCTGTTGCCCGTCTGTTGCGGCTCTTCGGCCCCTCTGTTGCCCCTCTGTTGCGGCTCTTTAGCCCGTCTGTTGCGTCTCCCTGAGTCTTTGACAACAAACATTAAAATAAATAACTTCTTTTTTTTTTGCACAATGGACAATCTTTCAAAGGGAACACCTCCTATCTTGGAGTTTGAGGTGATACTCTGTCACGGAAAATAAAAAAACGTTTTAATATTTCGTCAACTGAAATGTGCGTCACATCCTATTACGTCGCCGTCAAGCGCCTTCCCCTGCAGGTGGCTCGTGGTGAATGCAGACTCGGCCCTCGGCAAGGTTATCAATGGATAAATCCAAAAAAAGAAAACTCCTGCAAGAAAATATAGAATTGAATTCAGTGTGGACGTATTTATTTGCGTTCACTGCCAACAACGCTGGCTTACCTGTATGCTTAATATGTGGCGAGAAATTAGCAAACAACAAAAAAAAGTAATGTTGAAAGACACTTTCAGAACAAACAGCATTTGCTGAAAAATATGAAGCTGGAGATGTGCGAAAAAGAGCGATTTCTGAACTGAGCAAAGTAAATATACTTTCGCAAAGTGGATCAAGTCTCCAAACAACTACTGCTGCTAGTTGTGTGGCAGCTCATGAGATAGTAAGGCGTGGAAAGCCGTTCACAGATGGAGAATACATGAAAGAATCGTTAAAAGTGTGATTAATCGCAAAAAAATCATTCAAAATTGTAATCGTTGCCCAGCACTAATGTGTTTATATATATAAATGTATTTATATATATAAATGTATATATATATATATATATATATATATATATATATATATATGTATATATATATATATATATATATACACATTTATATATATATATATATACACACATTTATATATATATATATATATATATATATATACATTTATATATATATATATATATAAATGTATATATATATAAATACATTTATGTTCAGGTTTGAAGAAATCATCGTTCTGCTGTTCGAGGTTACTTTTATGAGACGACCAAGTTTTATATTTATGAACAAAGTTTAATGAAATAATCACACGTTTCACCCGGTAATCATAATTCTTCTTTAAGGCACAGGGTTATAAACATGTAATAAACAGTAACAGGTTTACATGTTTATATACTGATCATAAATATATTATTGATAAGTGGAGACTCATCAAACATTCTGACTAAATAAATCAGTTCAAAGTGAAACCATAAAATAAATGAATAAATATTTTCTTCTCAGTAAATGTTGATTTTGATGACAGTGACGTCTTCATGTCTTCAGTTGGTCTCACTGGAAGAGAAAGGTCAGAGGTCAGTTGTGTGATGCTCCACCTGTAACACACGCTGATGTAATCAGATTACCTGTAGCATGCTGATGTAATCAGATTACCTGTAGCACGCTGATGTAATCAGATTACCTGTAACACGCTGATGTAATCAGATTACCTGTAGCATGCTGATGTAATCAGATTACCTGTAGCACGCTGATGTAATCAGATTACCTGTAACACGCTGATGTAATCAGATTACCTGTAGCATGCTGATGTAATCAGATTACCTGTAGCACGCTGATGTAATCAGATTACCTGTAACACGCTGATGTAATCAGATTACCTGTAGCACGCTGATGTAATCAGATTACCTGTAACACGCTGATGTAATCAGATTACCTGTAACACGCTGATGTAATCAGATTACCTGTAGCACGCTGATGTAATCAGATTACCTGTAACACGCTGATGTAATCAGATTACCTGTAACACGCTGATGTAATCAGATTACCTGTAACACGCTGATGTAATCAGATTACCTGTAGCACGCTGATGTAATCAGATTATCTGTAACACGCTGATGTAATCAGATTACCTGTAACACGCTGATGTAATCAGATTACCTGTAACACGCTGATGTAATCAGATTACCTGTAACACGCTGATGTAATCAGATTACCTGTAACACGCTGATGTAATCAGATTACCTGTAACACGCTGATGTAATCAGATTACCTGTAGCACGCTGATGTAATCAGATTACCTGTAACACGCTGATGTAATCAGATTACCTGTAACACGCTGATGTAATCAGATTACCTGTAACACGCTGATGTAATCAGATTACCTGAATGAGGTCATCGTGCCGCTGTGCTCGGGGGCGAAGGTGACGCCCCTCCCTGCTCTCTCCTGAGACCCGGTGCTGCTGGCCAAGCTCTTCCTCATGATACCTGAACCACAAACATTATTATTATTATTATTATTATTATTTAATACCTTTTAATAAACAGGATTAGTGTGATTATTGTGTTTTATTGCAGTGGCTCCTCCTCACCTGCAGGGGGCAGCACCTCCAGTCTCTGTAGGCTGCTCCTGCGAGGGTTCCCGGTCTTGGAGAGGCGGCGTTGGCGGTGGTTCAACATGGCTGCCGGGGAGACGATACCACGGGGCGGGACTTTACCCATCCTCAGGTACAGCTCCTCGATCTCTCGCTTCTGATTGGCCTGCAGGTTCTGCACCTCCACATGGTGTCTGGGATTCAAAAGGGTTCAAACTTTATTTATTGTTATTTCTTTCAGTTACAGATTATTAAGCTATTACCATCAACCAATCACCTCTCGCGAAGCTCCCGCAGCTCCACCCACATCTCCTTGTTCTCGCTCTCTGATTCGTCAGAGCTGACGTAAGGTGCCGAGTGGCTCCACGATTGGCCGAAGCTGCCAGGCGGCCCCTCCCACAGGCTAACACTCAGCCTCCGACCCCTCCCCCTCCTCCTCTTCTCCTCCTCCTCCTCCTCCTCTTCCTCCTGTCCACAAGGGTTGCCATGGAAACCCTGGACACGAACAGGCGGGCAGACCTTGACCCCCGTGCTCCTCTCTGATTCGCTCGAGCTGCTCTCTGAGCTTACTGATTGGTTTGCCCCGGAGGGAGGCGGGGAGTGCGCGGTGGGTGTGGCCTCACAGAGGGGCCGGGGCTCCTGCTGACGGACAGCAGGAATGACTTTAGAGGGCGTCACCTGGAAACGACCGACGTTTAAGACTGAAGGTTTGTTCACTGGAAGAGAAGAAGAAGCGCCGGTCGGACTGGGAGCACTGGTAGCACTGGGAGCTAGGACAGTCTCTGTGAACCAGATACATGATCAGTGAGTCATCAGTTTGGTGTGATGTCACTTTGTGATGTCAGCAGGGACTCACCTTTAGGGGGCGGAGCTAAGCCAACCTTCAGCTGAACAGGACTGAGAGGCTGAAATGAATGAGAGAGTGAACGAATAAGTGAGTGAGTGGGTGATTGAACATATGAATGAATGAATGAAACCAGCTTTCTCTAGTCCTCCACAGAAATCAGGAAGCTCACCTGTGCCTCAGGTGTGTCGTGGGTTCGGCTGTCGGGGGCGGAGCCTGTCTGATGGGCGGGGGGGCTGTAGGACAGCTGGGAAGAGAAAGGAGCAGAGAAGGAGCCGAGGAACTTAGGACCCATGGAGGGAGACATGGGGGGAGAGAGGGGATGAAAGCCTTGGTTGGGGGTCCCAGACGGGGGCATGAAGGACTGGGCCACGCTCATGGCGAGAGAGAGCACGTTGGCCAGAGAGAAGAGAGGCTGGTCGGGGGGCGGCCAGTGAGGGGGGAGGGTGGGAGCTGAGGAAGAGGTGGAGGTGAGGAGGGAGGTGGGGGAGCTCTGGGCCGTGTAGGGGGAGTACGGGGGAGACAGAAGGTTGTACTGTGGAGACAGGGGGAGGTGGGAGGGAGGAGGCGGGGCCGAGTCTGGGGGGGGGGGTAATGGACGGGGGAGGGAGGAGGGGAGGGGGGAAGCTGGAGAGAGAGAGAGGGGGGGGGGGTTAAGATCATCAACAATGGGAGATATAAAATAAACATCAGGGGCTCCAGGACGCTTCCCTGAGGGACCCCACAGCAATAAATAAAACTAGAAAATTCCTAAAGAAATTTTGACAGTGTGGCTTCTACTGCCCGAAGAAATCGCAATATATACACACCAATGTTACCGGTAGTGCCATTCAGGTTCAATTGAGATAGCGCTACTCTCTTTTCTGCATTTTAGATTAATACTCTTGGATTGAATCTTGTATTTGTGGGGGTTTTATTTTGAAAGGGTGGGACTGGGTGGGTGAGAGAGGGGGAGAGGAGACAGAATCAGAATCAGAATCAGAACCGTTTATTGCCATTGTATGTTGAACATACAAGGAATTTGACATGACGGGAGGTGCGTAACATTTAACAACAATCAACAACAATCAACAGTGCAAAGTAGAAACAAATTAAATTTACAGAAAATATAAGATAAAGTAAAATATAATAAAGTGAAATATAAGATAAAGTAAAATATAATAAAGTGAAATATAAGATAAAGTGAAATATAAAATAAAGTGAAGTCGAGTGCACAAGCGGACAGGTAACAGGACTATAAACCAGTGAGATGAAGTGTAGTGTGAAAGTGTCCAGTGTGATAGAAGGGATGTGCGGGGGAGTGACCGGTGGGACTTTGTCCTGGGGATGACAGAGTCAGTGGGGGTCCCGGGCTCTGTTAATGAGCCCGACTGCCGACGGGAAGAAACTGTTCATGTGTCGTGAGGTCTTGGTCCTGATGGACCTCAGCCTCCTACCAGATGGAAGGGGCACAAACAGTTTTTGTCCAGGGTGAGAGGGGTCAGCTACAATCCTTCTTGCTCGCTTCAGGGTTCTTGAAGAGAACAAGTCCTGGAGGGACGGCAGATTGCAGCCAAACACCTTCTCAGCAGAGCGAATGATGCGCTGCAGTCTGCCCTTGTCCTTTGCTGTGGCTGCAGCGTACCAGACCGTGATAGAGGAGCAGAGGATGGACTCAATGATGGCTTTGAGGTCCTGGGATATGATGGAGCCCAGGAAGCGGAAAGACTCCACCACGTCGACGGGGGAGTCACACAGGGTGATGGGGGCTGGTGGGGCTACGTTCTTCCTGAAATCCACAACCATCTCCACTGTCTTTAGAGCGTTGAGCTCTAGGTTGTTCAGACCGCACCAGGTCACCAGATGGTCAGTCTCCCACCTGTAGGCGGACTCATCCCCACCAGAGATGAGTCCAATGAGGGTGGTGTCATCCGCGAACTTCAGGAGCTTGACGGACTGGTGACTGGAGGTGCAGCTGTTGGTGTACAGGGAGAAGAGAAGAGGGGAAAGAACGCAGCCTTGGGGGGAGCTGGTGCTGATGGTCCTGGAGGATAAGACATGCTTTCCCAGCTTCACGTGCTGCTTCCTGTCAGACAGGAAGTCTGTGATCCACTTGCAGGTGGAGTCGGGCAGCTGGGAGAGCTTATCATGCAGCAGAGACGGGATGATGGTATTGAAAGCAGAGCTGAATTCCACAAACAGGATCCTGGCGTAGGTTTCTGGGGAGTCCAGATGCTGGAGGATGAAGTGATGGGCCAAGTTGACTGCGTGATTTACAGATCTGTTGGCTCTGTAGGCAAACTGCAGGGGGTCCAGGAGTGGATCGGTGAGGGTTTTTAGGTGGGACAGGACAAGGCGCTCAAAAGACTTCATGACCACAGAGGTCAGGGCGACGGGCCTGTAGTCATTGAGTCCTGTGATCCTTGGTTTTTTAGGGACAGGGATGATGGTGGAGACCTTGAAGCAGGCTGGTACGTGGCATGTCTCCAGGGAGGTGTTGAAAATGTCTGTAAACACCGGAGACAGCTGGTCAGCACAATACTTCAGGGTGGAGGGGGAGATCAAGTCTGGGCCGGCTGCTTTGCGGGGATTCTGTTTTTTAAAGAGCCTGTTTACATCGCTCTCCTGAATAGAGAGAGTTGTCACTGGGGGTGGGGGGGGGGGGCGCTGGAATGGGTGGTACAGAGGCATGGGCCCCTGCTGAGCTGGGGGAGGGGGGGCTGGTGGACTGGTGATGGTTGATGGGGCTGTGGGGGATGGAGTCAGGACTGTCCCATTGTCTTTGAAAGCGACAGTAGTGCTCACTCAGCTCGTCTGCCAGGCGGAGGTCGTTCATGGAGTGGGGGGGTTTTGGGCTTGTAGTTGGTGATCTGACTGAGACCTCTCCAGACAGAAGCAGAGTCGTTGGCTGAGAGCTGATGTTGGAGTTTCTCAGAGTACAGTCGTTTAGCATCTCTCACTGCCTTGCTAAACCTGTATTTCGACTCTTTGTACAAGTCCTTGTCCCCACTCTTAAAGGCCTGATCTTTCTGCAGCCTTAGCTTCCTGAGTTCTGCTGTGAACCAGGGTTTGTCATTGTTGTAACTCACCCTGGTGCTTGTTGGAATACAGCTGTCCTCACAGAAGCTGATATATGAAGTTACAGCCTCTGTGTACTCATCCAGGCTGTTGGTAGCAGTCCTGAAAACATCCCAGTCTGTACAGTCCAAACACGCCCGAAGATCCTCTAGAGCCTCACTGGTCCACTTCTTGAATTTCCTCACCACAGGTTTACATAGCTTGAGTTTCTGCCTGTATGAGGGAATCAGGTGGACCATGACGTGGTCAGAGAGTCCCAGTGCAGCACGAGGGACGGCGTGATAGGCCCTGCTGATTGTGGTGTAGCAGTGGTCCAGAATGTTCTCCTCTCTGGTAGGGCATTTAATAAACTGACGGTATTTAGGGAGTTCATGGCTGAGGTTTCCTTTGTTAAAGTCACCAAGGACAATAACTAGAGAGTCCGGGTTGGTCCGCTCCACACACCGTATCTGGTCGGCGAGCGCGCGCTGTGCTTCCTGCACGTTGCACTGCGGCGGAGTGTAAACACCGACCAGAATGAATGAAGCGAACTCACGTGGAGAGTAAAAGGGTTTGCAGTTGATGATAAAATATTCCAGATCAGGAGAGCAGTGCTGAATAATCACTGACACATCGTTGCACAAGCCACTGTTGGTATAAAAACAGATTCCTCCACCTTTCGATTTGCCTGAGAGCTCCGTGTCGCGGTCCGCTCTGAACAGCTGGAAGCCAGCCAGCTGGAGCGCGGAGTCCGGAATCGATCCACATAGCCAGGTCTCAGTGAAGCACAAAACGGAAGATGAAGAAAAGTCTCCGTCTTTCGCCACCAGTAGCTGGAGTTCGTCCAGTTTGTTGCACAGTGAGCGGACGTTTGAGAGAAATATGCCCGGCAGCGGTGTATGGAATCCACGTGAGCGGAGCCGCACGAGCGGCCCGTCTCCCTCTCCGCCGTCGTCTCACCGCATGGGCTAAGGTAAGAGCACCTTTGACTAGAATGTCCAGTAATTCCACAGAAGTTAGCAGAAAAGATGGAACTAAGTCCGCTGGAGTTGTACCCCTGATGTTCATGAGCTCATCTCTGGTGAAAGAGCTCCGGGAATCGCAGCATAAAACTGAATCATAATGTTTGACACTAAAATGAGAGGCTTCATCACAAGCATTCCAGTTAGAATTCATTCTGTGGGGCCGTGAATGAAGACGTGAATGAACACGTGAATAAACACGTGAATGAACACGTGAATGAACACGTGAATGAACACGTGAATGAACACGTGAATGAAGATGTGAATGAACACGTGAATAAACACGTGAATGAACACGTGAATGAACACGTGAATGAACACGTGAATGAACACGTGAATGAAGACGTGAATGAACACGTGAATGAACACGTGAATGAAGAGGTGAATGAACACGTGAATGAACACGTGAATGAACACGTGAATGAACACGTGAATGAACACGTGAATGAAGACGTGAATGAAGACGTGAATGAACACGTGAATGAAGAGGTGAATGAACACGTGAATGAACACGTGAATGAACACGTGAATGAACACGTGAATGAACACGTGAATGAACACGTGAATGAACACGTGAATGAAGAGGTGAATGAAGAGGTGAATGAACACGTGAATGAACACGTGAATGAACACGTGAATAAACACGTGAATGAACACGTGAATGAACACGTGAATGAACACGTGAATGAACACGTGAATGAAGAGGTGAGGTGCTGACATACCCGAGGAGGTGTGGAAAGACTGACCTCAGCCGTCTGAGGGGGGCGTGGCCTCGTGGTCGATGTAGAAGTCTCCGCCCTTCAAGGGGGAGGGGTCTGAATCTGCAATGTCTGATAGGTTAAAAACGCACCAGTTAGCCGTTCTTTAGAAGATTTGATATTACTTTGATTGTTTAATATTTGGTTTATTATTTGAAATAATTAGTCCTGTTTTGTTTTAAACTGAGCCCAGTGATGAAATTGTCAAATCAAATATTTCAGTTGCTTCTTGTGGGTTTGATATTTTCTCTCAAATCAATTGAAGTGAATCCAAATGTTCAAAGAATCGTGACTTCTGCCAGGAAACTTTGTGTTTCTTTGAAAAACAAATCTGTATCTGAGCTGAATTAAAATTTAATTGCAACTGAATTGTATCTAACTTTAATATTCTACACCGTCTTTTCTTACCAGGAAGTGAAGACGAGGACAGAGTCCTGGAGAGACCCTGCAGAGACAAAAGAAGAACATTGAGGACAAAGAAGAAGAAGAAGAAGAAGAAGAAGAAGAAGAAGTCCCGTTGGACAGACGGAGGTCACATACAGGTGAGTCAGTCAGCGACAGGTGAGACGACCTGTGGCTGTCGGCCGGCTGCTGTTGATGCACCATCATCATAGACTCCGCCCTGTTGATGATGTCATACATGCGGAGGATGAACCCTTCTCGCTCCAACGGCACGATGAAGTCTCTGTGCCACTCCTCCAGGGCCAGCTTCACTGCTAGTAGTTCCCGGTTGCCAATGTCATAGTTTCTCTTGGCGGGGGAAAGCCGACGTGAGAAAAAGGCACAGGGATGGAGCTTCTGGTCAGCGGCAGAGCGTTGGGACAAGACACCCCCAACCCCTATGTCAGAGAAATCCACCTCCACCACAAATTGTCTGTCCAGATCCGGAACTCCACAGGAAAGGAATCCTGGAAGAGGTGAGGGCAGTGAGGGGAGAAGCGACATAGCTGTAATTCCTGATGAACCTCTTATAGAAATTGGCGAACCCCAGGAAACATTGAAGCTGCTTGCGGGAGTTTGGAACAGACCAGGTAGTGACGGCAGCAACCCTTGCGGGGTCCATCTTGATGCTGCCCTGGGAATCGATATATCCCAGGAATGAAACCGTGGGAACGTGAAAATCGCTCTTCTCCGCCTTCACAAACAGGGAGTTCTCCAGTAGGCGTTGAAGCACGGACTGGACGTGGTGCACATGTTCCTCTTGTGGATGTTAGTTTTAATGAATAAATATATTTTAAAATCAAGTACATTTCTCTGGCATTTATAGTTTTCTACTGCAACGAAACGTACCGAAACGTGGCTCCACTGTATCGTACCCTAACCCAACCGTGAGTTTTGTGAACCGTTACACCCCTAATATATATACATATATATATATATATATATATATATATATGTATATATATGTATATGCATATGTATATATATATATATATACATATATATATATATATATATATATGTATATATATTAGCGGCATATATATATATATGTATATATATATATATATATATATATATATATATATATATATATATATATATATATATGTATATGCATATGTATATATATATATATACATATATATATATATATATATATGTATATATATTAGCGGCATATATATATATGTATATATATATATATATATATATATATATATATATATATATATATATATATATATATATATATATATATATATGTATATGCATATGTATATATATATATATATATATGTATATGCATATGTATATATATATACATATATATATATATATATATATGTATATATATGTATATGCATATGTATATATATATACATATATATATATATATATATATGTATATATATTAGCGGCATATATATATATATGTATATATATATATATATATATATATATATATATATATATATATATGTATATATATTAGCGGCATATATATATATATATGTATATGCATATGTATATATATATATATATATATATGTATATATATATATATATATATATATATATATATATATGTATATATATTAGCGGCATATATATATATATATGTATATGCATATGTATATATATATATATATATATAATTATTATTAGATGGCACTCACCATCACAGAGGCGATGTCCTCCGGGTTGTCTCCGTCCAGGTCGAACTTAAAGGTGACCATTTTACTGTTGTGGGTCTGCAGCTGACACTCCACCACGCGGTCCACCATGTCGGACACCTGAACGCACCACAAGGTGTTATACAGTGTGTTGAATATTTAAACGTGTGTATTTATTAACGCTATATACTATATGTGAGGTGACATCACCCCTGTGATCCTCAGACGAGCCCTCGCTCTCTGCCTGAACTGCTTCGTAGCCGCCCGGCGGCTCACTTCCTGGTTGCCCTTGTCTGATTGGCCGTCGTTGCCGTCACTCAAACCTGAGGTCACGTCGGAGGCGTAGCTACAAAACCAGGAAGTGAAGAGAGGAGAATAAAGACAGAGGTCATTTTGATGTTGGTCTTCATAAGTAGAGAGATAAATGTGTGTGTTACCTCTCAATAGGTGAGGAGAAGCCGCACACTGATCCAGATGGCTGTCGATCGGCATTGTGGGACACGGCGATGCTCTGGTGATGACACGAACGGAGAGATTTAGATTCAGTTCTGTTTTCTATGATTCATAGCGAAAGCCACCTCCAGAAGGTCAGTGAGACGTCTCACTTTATAATCTGATCGGTCTTCATAATCTCAGAGCGTAGAATAATTTATAACTATAAAAATATTACTTTTATTAAAGTTGAAAGCTATCATCTTTAGCCCCGCCCCTTGCCTGTTCTCTGCATTTGACCCATCCCTATGTAGGGAGCAGTGGGCTGCCAATGACAGGCGCCCGGGGAGCAGTTAGAGGTTCAGTGTATTGCTCAGGTACACTTCGACACGTGACACGTCCCAGTCGGGGATCGAACTGTGGACCTTCCGGTTCCCAGACGACCTCTTAACCCAGTGCGCCACGGTCGCCCCAGTGGTCGGGTGTATAAGGGACGGACGGGAGGAGGAGTACAGGGCAGTAGTGGAGGACTTTGTGGAGAAATCACCTGCATCTGAACGTGACCAAGACCAGAGAGATGGTGGTCGACTTCAGGAGGAAGACGACGGCTCCACAACCGCTGAGAGTTCTGGGAGAGGACGTGGACATGGTGGAGGAGTACAAGTACCTGGGTGTCTCCATCGACAGCAGACTGAACTGGAAGACCAACATCAACGCTGTGTACAAGAAGGGGAGGAGTCTACTCTTCTTCTTGAGGAAACTTCGATCCTTCAACGTGTGCAGCAAGATGCTGGAGATGTTCTACAGTCTGTTGTGGTCAGTGCACTGTACTTCTGTAGTCTGCTGGGTGAGCAGCATTGCAGCCGGAGACACCAACAGACTGAACAAACTAGTAAAGAAGGCCGGCTCCATCATTGGCTGCAAACAAGACTATCTGGAAGAGGTGGTGGAGAGGAGGACACTGAAGAAACTATGATCCATATTGGATAACCCGGACCACCCTCTCCACCACCTCCTGCAGGGACAGAGGAGCACTTTCTCCAACAGACTGATGCAGCTCCGCTGTCACAAGGACAGATACAGGAGAACATTCCTGCCCTCTGCAATAAGACTTTATAATAAAACACCTCGGGCCAGATCGTCGTCCTTCACATGACTACAACGCTACACGGCTGTTGCTTGTTGTTGGTGATCCTGGCTCTACTGTCCAGGTTGTTTAGTTTAGTTTACTAGTTGCTAATTTTATTTAATTAATACCACTATATTCATGGTATATACTGTGCATTTCTATTTCTATTCTAGCTTATTTTTTTTAAATTAATCTATTCCTTCAATTCAATATCTGCTCTGGTATTTTATTGTACTGTAGATATTGTGCATTCCATATGTTATATTTTATTTTACTCTGTAAATTGCTGCTGCTACAAACGAATTTCCCCCTGGGGATAAATAAAGTTTACATCTATCTATCTATTAGGGGTGTCACGGATCACAAACCTCACGGTTCGGTTCGGATCACGGTTCAGGAGTCACGGTTCGGATCATTTTTCGGATCAACAAAGAAAAGGGGAGGAGACAAACATAACTTTGCTTTCCATTTATTAATTAAAGAACTTCAAGAACACTTAAAGCAAAGACCTTTGGGCTACAGTCTTACATGAAAACAAAAATATTGAAGATGTCCAATTTGAAACAAAATGAAATGAATAAAAATAAAACATTCAAGAATACTCAATTCTGATATCCTCGTCCTTTCATCAATACTGAAAGAAAGAAACAGCCAGTGAGCTAGCTTCCACTGTTTACACTGAACTGAACTGCTCAGCAACAACTTGGGTCTGTGTTTACTTCCTGTCAGGTATGCATTCAAATACACAATAATGTTTACCATTACTGTGACATTATTTTCAAAAAGATGAGAATATCTCCATTGTCTGGGGAGAGGGTCGACCTTTCTGTGGTGACTGGAATATTATTGGGCCTGTCGAGCTTCACTCTGACACTTCTGTCAGCACCTGAACCAGGTGTGTGTCTGTGTGACTGTCACAGAGGGGGCGTGTCTACAGCACCTGCCCCAGGTGTGTGTCTGTGTGAAGCTCACAGAGGGGGCGTGTCTACAGCCCCGGACTAAGAATCACTCCGCCGTGGTGAAAGCAGGTCTCTACAGTCTTTTCCTTCTCATAGAGGTCTGGAACAGCTTCACACTGAAGTGGGTGCGTGAGTGGATTTCGTAGCGTGGCTCAAGCATTTTAACCAGATTTAGAAATCCTTTGTTTTCTACACCGGAGTGTCCCCGTCGCTGACAGACGGGATGGTGTCTCTTCATATGTGTGGACATGCCGATGTTTTGCCGTTGTCGTGCGTCTCTCTTTAAATAACGCCTACATACCGTAACGGTTTCGTCCACCACCCTCATCCGTCATTATACGTTACAGGGAAGACAAAATGTTCCCAAACTTGCGACTTAAATGACGCCGCGGCTTCTGACGTTCCTCCGCTCGCCATGACTTCACCGTTAAATGCTTCTAAGCTGCTCCGTTCACGTGAACACACTACTGCTTTATATCTGTTCACTGACACTCTGCATTGATATTCGGGGACTTGCTACTTGAAAAGGAACGGCAGCAATAGAACTTTATTACACACTATGATGATTACGCTGTAAAAAAAAAAAGAAAAAAAATACTCGATTGATCCGCGGTTCACAAGTGATCCGAACCGTGAGGGCTGATCCGAACGGATCACGGATCGATCCGTGATCCGTGACACCACTACTATCTATCTATCTAGTAGGCCCGCCCCCCAACCCACCTTAGGAAAACGCAGCACGGGAAGGGGCGGGGCTTTGGATGGAGTCCGGATTAAAGGGGGAGGAGCCTGGGGTTGAGAGGTTTCCTGAACCACTGGAGCAGGTGCGGGGACAGAGTAGAGGGGGGCGTGGCGAGGGACTACAGGGGGCGTGGCTTCAGCCTTCTCCAGCACACCTGCGTTTATCTCACGGTCCGCTACCGACAAGAATCATGAATAAAGATTAAATCATTATAATAAATGATAAACTGCAGACCCTTCACACCCTTCACACCCTGGACACAAGCTGTTCACCTCCTCCCCTCTGGAGGGCGCTACAGGGCTCTGTACGCCAAAACCACCAGACACAGGAACAGCTTCTTTCACTGGCCGTCACTCTCATGAACAATAAATAAGTCACACTACACTATTACCACCACTTACAACTCATGCCATTGTCTATAGGTTGATGTTCACATGTCTATATATACATATATATATATATATATATATACACTTTTTCTCTTGGATATATATTTATACTTATGTTGTATATAGCTGTTAAATGTTTATACCTACATCCGTTCTACTTTTTTTGCTGCCCTTTTTTATTCTTTTATATATATTTTCTTGTTTATTGTAAATTTGTGTTTGTACATCGAGAGCGGAGCGGAAACCGGAGACAAATTCCATGTATGCGTAAGCACATATGACCAATAAAGCTGATTCTGATTCTGATTCTGATTCTGAAACAATAACAAATAAATATAATTATCGACATTTTGAGATTTGAATAATAGAATATTATTAACCCTGACATGTAGCCGTCGTGTACTCGTCTCCTTCCGTCCTGCTGGAGACGCTTCTCATCCCAGAATCCTCTCTGCTTGCCGATGTCACTGTTGCCGTGGGCGGGGCTTGTATCCAGGAGGGGGCGGGACCTAAAACAGATGCTGAGTCCTGCTGTTAACATAAAGAGCTGACTTTGTCTTTTATTTAATTAATAATCAAATGAATCAAATATCTTGAATAGATAGTGAAGATATTGAACCAAGAAAGATTATTGATTTTAACCCTGATTTAATAAAATAAAAGGTTTAGTCGTCACATGTCTATCTCTGATGCTGTTATAAAGCCAACATTTATTTTAACCTCCATATTCTTAATCTAGCAGAATAAACCTGATATAATGTAGAATATGAAGACATATTAATATGTTTATTATTATGCATTCATAACCTGCGTATAAACAGTTATTAACTAACAGTATAATACAGTTATTGCTGCTTATAGGTGAGAAATATGACAAATAAAACTGATGAACAGCTGTAGGAGTAATCTGTGTGTCACGGAAACAACTTTAGACACACCTGATTGGCTGGTCTGTGATTGGGCGGTTTCGGCATCCGGGGGGCGGGCTCAGACTCCAGCAGGCGGCGCCGTTTCTCCCGCTGACGCTTCAGGGCCGTCACTCGGTGTCTGATCGCTTTGGCCACTGGCTTGTAGTCCGCCTCGCACAGGAAGCCCAGCACCACCTGAGAGAGACACAGACAAGTGAGATCACCTCAGCTGGGGCGACGTCATCAACATGATGTCATGTTGTCATGATGTCACGGTACCATCTCCTGGGCGACCTCCTCCGGGACGTCCTTGTACAGCTCGAACAGGAACTCGATGGCGTTGTTGTCCTTGTACTTCCCGTGGAGCTCCTTGTTGTGGTCCATCCGGAGCCACAGTTTCAGGGCCGCCTTCGAGCCGTCGTCCTCCTCGGCCAGATCCACATGGACCCCCAGTTGCTCCTGGAAGAACCGGTGGTCCAGCAGGTCCTGAACCGTGAACCTGCAGCAGGAAACACCAAAGACACAAACCGGAGAACAGGTAGGTTCAGACGAGTCCAGTTACTTAGTCAGTGAGGTTTATTTTGTAGTGAAAGAAGGTTAAGACTCGTTTTAAATTGATAGAAATTTGAATATCTATATATATCTCAAATATTCACGGTTGACCACTTTGAGCTAATGTTGCTAATGCTAACGGCTAACTAAAGGAAAACAGCTGGGTGACATAAACATCATTAACTAATCAATACTTCATCAATACTTGCTAAACTTTACATACGTACTGCACAAAATGAATTGATTGATGATCAATGTTATCGGAGTTGTTTTTCCACTGCAGTGACTCGACGTGTCCAGCAGACGGAGCTGTTTCGTGTGTCTGATCACCTGATTGGTGTGTTTCACGCCGCTCTGTGGACGTTACCTCTCTTTGCTGTCCGTGCGAATGCAGCCTTCAATGATCTCCTTCAGCTCAGCGACTGCAACTTTGAGAAAACTGTCCGGTTTGATTCCCTGAGAAACAAACAAAGATGAAACGTGTGACCAAAGCCAGGAAGTAGACAGCGCTCAGGTGGGCGGAGCCTCACGTTGGTCACTTTGCGGTAGATCTGGGCAGCGTTCTGACACTCGGAGTACGGATACTCGGTCGTCGCCATCTCCAGGATGCACATGCCGAAGGCATAGACGTCCACGGCCTCGTCGTACTTCTCCTCGTACATCTCTGGAGCCATGAACTCCGGGGTCCCTGAACACATCACAGCAGTAACTTCAAACAACTGAGCTAAACGCATCATTTTTCCCCCCCGCTGGCTGCGTTCCTACCAATCACGCTCTTGGCGAACGAGGCCTTCTTGAGCGTGGCGAGGCCCAGGTCTCCGATCTTCACTGAGGCCGTGGGTCCGGTGATGAAGACATTGTCACACTTGAGATCTCGGTGCAGGATGGGGGGGCAGCGGGAGTGCAGGAACTGGAGCCCCTTCAGGATCTGGAAGCTCCAACGCTGCAGCAGCTTCAGCTTCATCTGACGGAACCTACGCAGGTACCTGACGGCGTTCAGAGAAACACACCTGGACAGGTGAGCTCATGGGCGTTCAGGGACTAAGATGTTGTGGGGCGTTCAGGGACTTAGATGCTGTGGGGTGTTGAGGGACTTAGATGCTGTCGGGTGTTGAGGGACTTAGATGCTGTGGGGTGTTGAGGGACTAAAATGTTGTGGGGCGTTCAGGGACTAAAATGTTGTGGGGCATTCAGGGACTAAAATGTTGTGGGGCGTTGAGGGACTAAAATGTTGTTGGGCGTTCAGGGACTAAGATGTTGTGGGGTGTTCAGGGACTAAGATGTTGTGGGGCGTTCAGGGACTTAGATGCTGTGGGGCGTTCAGGGACTTAGATGCTGTGGGGCGTTCAGGGACTAAGATGTTGTGGGGTGTTGAGGGACTAAGATGTTGTGGGGCGTTCAGGGACTAAGATGTTGTGGGGCATTGAGGGACTAAAATGTTGTGGGGCGTTCAGGGACTAAGATGTTGTGGGGTGTTGAGGGACTAAGATGTTGTGGGGTGTTGAGGGACTAAGATGTTGTGGGGTGTTCAGTCTCCAAGATGTTGTGGGGCATTCAGGGACTAAGATGTTGTGGGGCATTCAGGGACTAAGATGTTGTGGGGCGTTGAGGGACTAAGATGTTGTGGGGCGTTCAGTGACCAAGATGTTGTGGGGCGTTCAGGGACTTATATGTTGTGGGGCGTTGAGGGACTAAGATATTGTGGGGTGTTGAGGGACTAAAATGTTGTGGGGCGTTCAGGGACTAAGATGTTGTGGGGTGTTGAGGGACTAAGGTGTTGTGGGGCATTCAGGGACTAAGATGTTGTGGGGCATTCAGGGACTAAGATGTTGTGGGGCGTTGAGGCACTAAGATGTTGTGGGGCGTTCAGTGACCAAGATGTTGTGGGGCGTTCAGGGACTTATATGTTGTGGGGCGTTGAGGGACTAAGATATTGTGGGGTGTTGAGGGACTAAAATGTTGTGGGGCGTTCAGGGACTAAGATGTTGTGGGGCGTTGAGGGACTAAGATGTTGTGGGGCGTTCAGGGACTAAGATGTTGTGGGGCGTTCAGTGACCAAGATATTGTGGGGTGTTGAGGGACTAAAATGTTGTGGGGTGTTGAGGAACTAAGATGTTGTGGGGCGTTCAGTGACCAAGATGTTGTGGGGCGTTCAGGGACGAAGATGTTGTGGGGCGTTGAGGAACTAAGATGTTGTGGGGCGTTCAGGGACTAAGATGTTGGGGGTTTGAGGGACTAAGATGTTGTGGGGCGTTCAGGGACTAAGATGTTGTGGGGCGTTCAGGGACCAAGATGTTGTGGGGCGTTTAGGGACTAAGATGTTGTGGGGTGTTGAGGGACTAAAATGTTGTGGGGCGTTCAGTGACCAAGATGTTGTGGGTGTTGAGGACTAAAATGTTGTGGGGTGTTGAGGAACGAAGATGTTGTGGGCGTTCAGTGACCAAGATGTTGTGGGGGCGTTCAGGGACTAACATGTTCTGGGGCGTTCAGGGACTAAAATGTTGTGGGGCATTTGAGGGGATCTAAAATGTTGTGGGGCGTTCAGGGACCAAGATGTTGTGGTGCGTTCAGGGGACCAAGATGTTGTGGGGCGTTTAGGGACTAAGATGTTGTGGGGCGTGGAGGGACTAAGATGTTGTGGGGCATGGAGGGACGAGAAATGTTGTGTGGCATTTCAGGGACTAAAATTGTTTGTGGAGCATTGAAGGACTAAAAATGTTGTGGGGCATTGAGGGACTAAAAATGTCGTGGGGCGTTCAGGGACTAAAATGTTGTGGGGCATTGAGGGACTAAAATGTTGTGGGGCATTGAGGGACTCAAAAATGTGTTGTGGGAGGCATGTGAGGGGACTACAATGTTGGGGGTGTTCAGGGACTAAGATGTTGTGGGGCGTTGAGGGACTAAGATGTTGTGGGGCGTTCAGGGACTAAGATGTTGTGGGGCGTTCAGGGACCAAGATATTGTGGGGTGTTGAGGGACTAAAATGTTGTGGGGTGTTGAGGAACTAAGATGTTGTGGGGTGTTCAGTGACCAAGATGTTGTGGGGCGTTCAGGGACGAAGATGTTGTGGGGTGTTGAGGAACTAAGATGTTGTGGGGCGTTCAGGGACTAAGATGTTGTGGGGTGTTGAGGGACTAAGATGTTGTGGGGCGTTCAGGGACTTAGATGTTGTGGGGCGTTCAGGGACCAAGATGTTGTGGGGCGTTCAGGGACCAAGATGTTGTGGGGCGTTTAGGGACTAAGATGTTGTGGGGTGTTGAGGAACTAAGATGTTGTGGGGCGTTCAGTGACCAAGATGTTGTGGGGCGTTCAGGGACTAAAATGTTGTGGGGCGTTCAGGGACTAAAATGTTGTGGGGCATTGAGGGACTAAAATGTTGTGGGGCGTTCAGGGACTTAGATGTTGTGGGGCGTTCAGGGACCAAGATGTTGTGGGGCGTTCAGGGACCAAGATGTTGTGGGGCGTTTAGGGACTAAGATGTTGTGGGGCGTTGAGGGACTAAAATGTTGTGGGGCGTTCAGAGACTAAAATGTTGTGGGGCATTGAGGGACTAAAATGTTGTGGGGCATTGAGGGACTAAAATGTTGTGGGGCGTTCAGGGACTAAAATGTTGTGGGGCATTGAGGGACTAAAATGTTGTGGGGCGTTCAGGGACTAAAATGTTGTGGGGCATTGAGGGACTAAAATGTTGTGGGGCATTGAGGGACTAAAATGTTGTGGGGCATTGAGGGACTAAAATGTTGTGGGGCATTGAGGGACTAAAATGTTGTGGGGCGTTCAGGGACTAAAATGTTGTGGGGCATTGAGGGACTAAAATGTTGTGGGGCGTTCAGGGACTAAAATGTTGTGGGGCGTTGAGGGACTAAGATGTTGTGGGGCATTCAGGGACTAAAATGTTGTGGGGCATTGAGGGACTAAAATGTTGTGGGGCGTTCAGGGACTAAAATGTTGTGGGGCATTGAGGGACTAAAATGTTGTGGGGCGTTCAGGGACTAAAATGTTGTGGGGCGTTGAGGGACTAAGATGTTGTGGGGCATTCAGGGACTAAAATGTTGTGGGGCGTTGAGGGACTAAAATGTTGTGGGGCGTTCAGGGACTAAGATGTTGTGGGGCGTTCAGGGACTAAAACGTATTTGTGCTCTATAGTGGACTCACGTCTTCAGGGTTCAGGTCTGTGTGTGCTCTATAGTGGACTCACGTCTTCAGGGTCCCGGAGGTCATGAGCTCCGTCACGAGGATGGTGCATGTGTGGCCCCTCAGCGAGGACTTCCAGGAGTCCAGGAAGCGGAGGATGTGGGGGTGCTGCAGAGCCTTCAGCAGCTCCACCTCCTCGGTGAAGCGGTGGCGCTCCGCCTTGGTGAGCCGGTGCGTCTGAAGGTGAAAGATGATCAATAAACACAGTGATTTATTCATTGATGATAGAACACGTGAAGGACAGCTGATGATGACACGTTACTGCCGAGCATCATGGGAAATCTGCAGCACAAACACACAGACGCCTGACATGATCATTTAAAAAGAATAAAGTTGAGTAACAATAATAGGTAATATAAAACATAATACGAATAAAAGAATATAACAAATCAATATAAACCTGAAGTAAAATAAAGTGACATGAAATATGAATAAAGTGAAGAAACGTCTGAACTCATCTCTGAGTCTTCACTTTGTTCAACGTGTCAAATAAAACGTCATCAAACCATCAACGAATCAGCAGAATGATCAAGAAGTATGAATAACTAACATGAAGAACCATAAATACACAACAGGAAGTTCATCACAGAGAACGCTGACCTCATTAACTGTGTGTGTGTGTATGTATGTATGTGTGTGTATATGTGTGTGTATGTGTGTGTGTGTGTGTGTATGTATGTGTGTGTGTATATGTGTGTGTGTGTGTATGTGTGTGTGTGTGTATGTGTGTGTGTGTGTGTGTGTGTGTGTGTGTGTGTATATGTGTGTGTGTGTGTGTGTGTGTGTGTGTGTGTGTATGTGTGTGTGTGTGAGAGCTGTTATCAACATCAACCAGCAGCCGTCTGTCCATTAAGATGTCAGATACTGTGTACGGTACAAGACACTGCTGAGTCACCGTTTTATCTCTCACACACACACACACACACACACACACACACACACACACACACACGTCTCATCCAGATTCTTCTATTTTTCAGTTTGAGCCCAGTGTCTTTAGTGCACGTGAGTGTTGTTGTTGTTAGCAATGTTGTGTACTCTTGTGTATAGTGTGTGTACTCTTGTGTATAGTGTGTGCACTCTTGTGTATAGTGCGTGTACTCTTGTGTACTCTTGTGTATAGTGTGTACTCTTGTGTATACTCGTGTGTACTCTTGTGTATAGTGTGTGTACTCTTGTGTATAGTGTGTGTACTCTTGTGTACTCTTGTGTATAGTGCGTGTACTCTTGTGTATAGTGTGTGTACTCTTGTGTATACTCGTGTGTACTCTTGTGTATAGTGTGTGTACTCGTGTGTACTCTTGTGTGTAGTGTGTGTACTCTTGCGTATAGTGTGTGTACTCTTGTGTACCTGTAGCTCACACCAGGCCACCTCCCTGGTGGTCTCCGTGTCTAGTCCTCTATAGACCGCCTTGAAGGATCCTTGTCCGATCTCGATGTTGAACTTCAGGAATCTTCCGTCCGGAGACGAAGCCACGGCCTGCGTCTCCTCTTCGTCACGCTCCTCCTCCTCCTTCTGTTTCCACAGTAACGCCTCATTGTTGGTGTCTGACAGCGCGACTGACGGCTCCTCCCCCGAGTCCGAGCTGATGTCCCGATTGGCCGGAGGGTTGGCCTTTGAGGTTGTCATGGTAACAGGAGAAAGAGGAGGAATAATAGACTCTTCTTGTTCTTCAGGTCTTTTCTTGGTCCACGGCAGCATCCTCCTCCTTTTCCTTCTCTTCTTCCTCTTCCTTCTCCTCTTCCTCTTCCTCCTCCTCTTCCTCCTCCTCTTCCTTCTCCTCTTCCTCCTCCTCTTCCTCTTCCTCTTCCTCCTCCTCTTCCTCCTCCTCTTCCTTCTCCTCTTCCTCCTCCTCTTCCTCCTCCTCTTCCTCTTCCTCTTCCTCCTCCTCTTCCTCCCTCTTCCTTTTCCTCTTCCTCTTCCTTCTCCTCTTCCTCTTCCTCCTCCTCTTCCTTCTCCTCTTCCTCTTCCTTCTCCTCTTCCTCTTCCTCTTCCTTCTCCTCTTCCTCTTCCTCTTCCTCTTCCTCTTCCTCCTTCTCCTCTTCCTTTCCTTCTCCTCTTCCTCCTCCTCTTCCTTCTCCTCTTCCTCTTCCTCCTCCCTCTTCCTTTTCCTCTTCCTCTTCCTTCTCCTCTTCCTCTTCTTCCTTCTCCTCTTCCTCCTCCTCTTCCTTTCCTCCTCCTCTTCCTCCTCTTCCTCCTCCTCTTCCTCCTCCTTCTCCTCTTCCTCTTCCTCCTCCCTCTTCCTTTTCCTCTTCCTCTTCCTTCTCCTCTTCCTCTTCTTCCTTCTCCTCTTCCTCCTCCTCTTCCTTTCCTCCTCCTCTTCCTCTTCCTCCTCTTCCTCCTCCTCTTCCTCCTTCTCCTCTTCCTCTTCCTCCTCCTCTTCCTCCTCCTCTTCCTTCTCCTCTTCCTCTTCCTCCTCCTCTTCCTCTTCCTCTTCCTCCTCCTCTTCCTCCTCCTCTTCCTTCTCCTCTTCCTCCTCCTCTTCCTCCTCCTCTTCCTCTTCCTCTTCCTCCTCCTCTTCCTCCCTCTTCCTTTTCCTCTTCCTCTTCCTTCTCCTCTTCCTCTTCCTCTTCCTCCTCCTCTTCCTTCTCCTCTTCCTCTTCCTTCTCCTCTTCCTCTTCCTCTTCCTCTTCCTTCTCCTCTTCCTCTTCCTCTTCCTCTTCCTCCTTCTCCTCTTCCTTTCCTTCTCCTCTTCCTCCTCCTCTTCCTTCTCCTCTTCCTCCTCTTCTTCCTCCTCTTCCTCCTCCTCTTCCTCCTCCTCTTCCTTCTCCTCTTCCTCTTCCTCCTCCCTCTTCCTTTTCCTCTTCCTCTTCCTTCTCCTCTTCCTCTTCTTCCTTCTCCTCTTCCTCCTCCTCTTCCTTTCCTCCTCCTCTTCCTCCTCTTCCTCCTCCTCTTCCTCCTCCTTCTCCTCTTCCTCTTCCTCCTCCCTCTTCCTTTTCCTCTTCCTCTTCCTTCTCCTCTTCCTCTTCTTCCTTCTCCTCTTCCTCCTCCTCTTCCTTTCCTCCTCCTCTTCCTCTTCCTCCTCTTCCTCCTCCTCTTCCTCCTTCTCCTCTTCCTTTCCTTCTCCTCTTCCTCCTCCTCTTCCTTCTCCTCTTCCTCCTCTTCTTCCTCCTCCTCTTCCTCTTCCTCCTCCTCTTCCTCCTCCTCCTCCTCTTCCTCCTCCTCTTCCTTCTCCTCTTCCTCTTCCTCCTCCCTCTTCCTCTTCCTTCTCCTCTTCCTCTTCTTCCTTCTCCTCTTCCTCCTCCTCTTCCTTTCCTCCTCCTCTTCCTCTTCCTCCTCTTCCTCCTCCTCTTCCTCTTCCTTCTCCTCTTGCTTTTCCTCTTCCTCCTCCTCTTCCTCCTCCTCCGTAACGTTTGTCCCTCGCTGTGATGTCAGAGAAGTGGGAGGAGTCACCAGAGGATTTAATTGAGCTGGAACATACATTTGATTATTTATTCTTTGTTTCTATATTTCTATTTCTTCAATATGCTCATTTTATCGGAAACATCTTTAGACTTTGAAATAAATAATAAGCAACTTATAAAACCTAACAAATATCTACTAATTAACTCATGGTTAACTAATAAGTACTAAAGAACAAATAACGTATAACTAACTGTAATAAATAGGTGTTCTGTGTCTGTTGTTGTGGTTTGATGTTTTCTGTTTAATGATGCTCTAATCCAGGGGTCACTAACAGGTCTGGTCACAGGTCCGGGTCCGAGTCCGAGTCCGGGTCTGGACCTAAAACTGATAGATAATTGAGAATTAATGCTTCTATTTTAACCGCCGCAGCTTTTCCAGACTTTACAGCACTCATTCAGCGGTATTATTATTATTATTATAATATATATATATATATATATATATATATTACATATATTACATATATATATATATATTAGTGCTGGGCAACGATTAAAATATTTAATCGCATGGATTTTTTGCGATTAATCTCATTGTTATGGCAAAGTTCAACAATGAATTATAAAGTAGTGTATTGCGCACTTTATTTTGAAAGTACTGCTCTATGAACAAAAGGGCAATAACATTTGGTTCACGAGATGCAGGCAGCATGTTTCATACTTAATGTGAATATAATTCATACTTTGTTGGCATCTTATTCTGAAAACCGGATGTTTGTCTGAAGAAACCGGATGTTGTCTCACGTTAATGTTTCCGCTAACTTTCAAAGTCCTTCGCTCGCTCCCGATCTGTGCGTTTAAATGCGTTTACGGTGAATGTCAGTATATAGGTGCACTAACATGTGAGTGTCTGCTGACTTTACCAGCGATGTCCAGTAGTCTCCAGGGAGAGCAGCGGAAGTCGCCTTTTCTCTACGGCAACCCTGAAGGGACATCACATCTCTAATACAAAACCATAAACGTGAGACAGTCTGACTGTAGGATGTTTGCTGGCTTTGATCCCACTGTTCTTGTCATCCTCTTGTTATGTATATGTATTGTCTTGTCTTTCAATAAAAAAAATAATTATAATAAATAAATAAAATGCGTTAACACGCGATAAAATAATTGTCGGCGTTAATTAATGAATGCGTTAACGCGAAATGAACGCGTTAACTTGCCCAGCACTAGTATATATTATACTATATATATATTACATTATATTATATACTATACTATTTATATATATATTATATTGTATGTATATTATATTATATTGTTGTATTGTATTATTATCGAGTAAAGTGGACTCACTGTGTCCGTCAACAGTTCCTGATCCTGAACCAGTGAAACCACAACAGAAACCAGTAGAGCTGCTTAAAGGATCCCATAGTCCTGGTCCCTAGGGGGTCCATCGTGGTCCACATGAAGTCCACTAAACCCTAAACCAAGTCTTCCTCCAGGTCTTTTAAAGTCCTCTCCTCAGAGAGCACGAGCTCTATCAGCGGAGAGCAGATGGTGCGAGCTGCAGCAAGCCCCGCCCACTGGACACCTTTCACCAGGCCCCGTTCCTCGTAGTGGTTCACTAAGTCGATCAAATGTCCTATTAGCAGCTTAAACTAACGAGATGATTGAAGTCAGGCTATCTCGGTTTCTCCGAGGCTGATCCTCTCAAACAGTTAATTCGACCCAGACGATCAGGATCAGGATGGTTGCGCGTGCCCGTCCTACTTCTAAAGGGGGAAGCGTGGATCACAGAAACCATGATGTTCTAACAGTACAATGTGAAATAAAGTCAAAGAAAGAGCCTCTTTGTTCTCCGCCAACGAGCAGGAGATGATCATGAACGCATATGAGGAACTCAAGACCGTAATCACGGCAAAATATAACAGCGGCACCGCTGAGAGGACGAGACAAGAAGCACGGCAACACATCAGACACGTTCAATGCGTCAGTGTTGGAAATGTATCGGCTCATTTTAATGCCTCATCACCCCAACCAATCACATGACATGTCTTTAATGTGCTGCTGGCAGTAGACTTCATGATGCATCATCCAATGAGATCTATAGCGACAATAATGATCTCAACTCTTTCAGAATAATAATAAAAACAAGCCCAACGAGGATCTAATGATACTCATTAACATGAGGACATATGTACTGTATGCCCTCATGTATCATGTACTATATATGTGTATGTACATGTGTGTGTAGATCACATATAGAACTAGCAGTGTGAATATGTGTGTGAGTCTGTGTGGGCGGATCAGTATGTGTGTATTATTCATCATCAGACATTCAATCAACTGAAGCAGTGAAGATCAATAGTGTGTGATTCTCTGTTCTCATCATGATCCACCTTCATCATGTTCTACAGTAATGATGTGCTGCTGTACTAATAACACTGTCATATCATTATGAGTGCTTTAACCTCATGTATGCAACCAGCCATCAAGAGGACATGAGAGCAAGTACACACTAAGCACACACACGACTCAGAATGCTGAGTCAGCACAATATGTGCCATGGTGATGTAATGAACACATCCATAAGTTTATTAAGCGCCAAATCAACTTGACCACCAGCGCGGCATGCAGCTGCTTTCCCCATGTTCTCCGCATCGCCGACACTACAACAACGCAGCACTCGCACAACAGCTCAAGGCTGCATCCAGTCTGTGGACAGGCAGTGTGGTGTTCAATGTCTGCTCCAGAAGCTCTGTAAAGAAATGATTCCTTGTCGGCAGAATGGACAGCGCTCGTATAGGAAGTCATCATGATGTGATAACGGATCTTGGCGATGTGGAAGAACTCTCTCCCTATAAAACGCTCATCTAACTAATATCCTCCTTCATCAGTGGTGTGACAAAGACCCTCTCCATTGCACACATTTGTAGACTGTTCAAGACAATAAGAGACTCGCACACTGAGTTGAATGTTTATTGTAAGGTTCTGATATGGTCTCAGGAGTAATTATTGAAGGTCGGGCCTGTAGACACAAACATATTATTAGTTTGCTTATCTGTAACTTAAATGATTGAATATATGAATAGTGCTGTCAAATAACATGCATGTTCTTACTTACCTCTGCTGTGTCTCCTCTCCTCTCCAGGGTGTTCATCCTAAAGGAGTCCCCAGGGTACAAGCCCACCATTTTATAGTTCCGGGAATGTACCATGTGGGAATTACTAGAGGGGTGGTAGGAAAATTGAATCCTCTGTTCGGGCTAGAGATGATCTCTATGGTGAAGTTTTACCACAATAGAGATCAGATAGAGAATTGACCTTTAGAATGTTAGGCATCTATTTTAATGTATTGTTGTAGATTAGGGGATTGTGTGGTAGAGTGAGGGGCGGAGTCGCCTATCTTGCAGTGATGTGGAGGTCCTCGTTAGTGGCAGGCTATATAAGGCTGCCATGATTACATCTAGTCTGTCGCTGCCAGGACCACATGCTGCCCGAAAAGTTATGCCATGTATTTGTTTGTTGTTTTTGTTGGTGAAATAAACACCTGGTTGGGCACACGTACTCTCTGTGTCCTCCTCCTACTTCCAAAGTCCGGCCGCTGCGTGCCAGCCTAACAAGTGGATCTCTGAGGAAGGGAGCTGCACATTAATGCAATAGAGGCTTCTTAGTTTGCTCCGCTGCTTTTAAGGATCACCGTGTGTCTCACTTTACATGCATTTCATCAACTCCCGTATAACCCCCAGTATATGCGCAAGCGCATCAAACTACCGTATGTGACAGGAGCTGCCATGTTTTCCGGGGGAGTGGCAGCTTATCCAGCTACCTTCACTGAGCCTGCGCTGGAGCAGGTTCAAGCTTATGGATGTGTTGCCATGGTGATTTTGCCAAACTTCCTTCGTGGAACCGGAAAGCCAGTTAGCCACGTACGAGGAACGGGGCCCTGGTCTGATAACACACAGACACCCGAAATACGTCACAACCTTCACTGAAAACATTTCATTTTAAACTCTGATCCTCATTTAGTCACGGTGATGTCATCACCGATATTATCCACGAATAAAGAATAATCAATAATTAGTAAACAATATTTATCAATAAATCATGTTTTCTATTTTAGTCCATTTATTTAATAGATTACATTTTTTTAA